>PVJX010014193.1:0-45445 GCA_004027295.1 Dolichotis patagonum
CTTTGCCCTTTTATCTTCAGACTCTATTTATGTACACCTTATTGGATTTTTGCAAATAAAGATCAGTAAAATGTTGAAATTTTGACTGCAATTGGCATTCAAGAGCATGCTAGCACCCGTCTTCAGAGAAAGGTCTGCAGATGGCACTTGATGTTAAGAATAGGCCATAAGGAGGACTAGATTCCCTTTGCAAGGAGCTCACTGTCATTTTCAAACAGACAGAGCAAGAACACTACCTCACCCAACAATCTGGGATCTCACTGTATTCTGCTTCATCTGATCCTTCCCCATACCTCCACCCTAATTCTGAAGTTTTGCTTTCTCCATCATTACTCTTTCACATCTGGCAGTGATTAAACTAACCTGGTAATTCAGAAACCTTAGGGATCAAACCTCAAACTTACTTTGAATTCCTTTAGCTCTGTGGCTACAAAACATAAGATATTCTTTGGGCACTATAAAAGAAAGGCTCTAACTAAGCCAAGAGTTTGAGCTCTGAGAATAACATATTACCGTTCAACTATCCAGCAACACAAGACTCAACCACACTAGCATGCATCCATTCTAGCATGAAACTGCACCAATACTCATCTTTTTAACAATTAAGTTGCTGAGTCCCTAGTAATAGAAACCCATGTTAGCTTATCTGAACAAAAGGGACTCATATTAAAGAATATTTGCTAGCTCACAGAATTGTGGAAGCTGAAGACCCAGCTCAGAGTTACCAAACTAAAAGCAATGTCTAGAATTGTGGCAGACCTCATTTTCCCTGGTGCTACAGCTGAGCACTAGACAATGAGCCTGGGTGGCAGACAAAACCAGCAGCAGCAGATAGAAGATGCATCACTGGCACTACTGCTTCTGTGCCCCAGGAACTTAATCTGTCTCCAACTGTCACCTCAACTCCCAGTGAGGGGCATCCAATGAGCAGAACCTGGGAATACAAACCTGGGAATACACCTATCTTCTCACTATGAGGCAGCTCTGAAACACACACTTTCTATGCCAAGCAGCCAGTTGTCACTAAGACCCCTAACACTGCAGAAATTCCCCCTACGTAGGAAAGAGATTCTTTTGTACAGATTTACCAAAATACCAGCTGTAGTCACAGAATAAAATGGAAACAAAAATTAAAAGAAAAGCAGAATTGCAATGCGGAAAAGGAATACTTTGCCCATAAAATTAACAGACTTGCAAAATTAGGCCTATAGCTAAATAGTAATGCAGGTGAAAAGTATACTCTTCAAAATCTTGACTACACGAGTAGAATTACAGCTGTTCTGCAATAGGAAGGGAATGGGCGCAATGGATAGGTCCATTTGTTTTACTACAGCAGGCATTATACTGTTTATGGATCTTACACCATATTTTATAACTTAAATATACACCATATTTTCATTAAAACTTGATGTCTGATTCCCCACTCCCTTAGAAGCGTCCCTGCTCTCTCGCCTTCTGAGACATTGAAGCTGGTACAGTGGCACTTGCCCAAATTTTCCCAGAAGGGATTTTCTTGCATGCAAACTCCTAAAGTCTTCCCTCAATAAAACTTATGTGCACTAAAAAATAAAGTTTAAATAACCCTAAAGCTGGTAAGATGTGGGAAAACAGCATTCTTCCACTTTGTGGATGTAAAATAAAGCAGTGCGCACTTCAGAGCCTCTCCTCTTCTTGTTGGATGCCTATCTGCATTGTCCAAACATTTTAAAGGAATACTTCAATCAGAGAAAATAAAGTATTATTATGCCCCAAGCCAAGGAACAGGTAAAACAAATCTCGTATCCTGCCTTTCTTTTGGAGAAACCTACCAAATACTATTTCTCTTCTTTCTTCCCCTGTAGTCACGTACTCATTCTACAAGTATTGACTGAGCCCCTTTCTACATTGTACCAGCAGCCAGCAGTTGCAAAGACACTTACTATTTTGTCAACACATGTTTTAATTAATGGAGAAACCAGGATGCAAAGTTGGCATCTTCTAGTTCTCAAGTTGTTCTTGAGCTGGCGTATCAAATCCTGCATGCTCTTAATTACTCTCCAATTGCTCAGCTACAAATGAAGTAACAAAAGGCACTGGGCATTTGTAGAGCATGGATTTTCCAAGTATTAGGAGATGAAGCCCAAAAGACCTATGCATTTCTAAAGCACCAAATTCATTGTCAACAGCCGCAAATCCTATTCCAGGTGTATCCAATAACAGATCTAGAATTCCTAAGCTATTGTTCACTGACAGCACAAAAGGTCAGAGGCAACGTAAATACTGTATTTTAAAGGAGGTTCATTTCACCCCTAGCCACAGCCCTCCAGGTATTTGGTTTACTCTGGTGTCTAGCTGATGGAATAGCAAAACCTCAAACAACTATGTAAGGAATGTCCAGAGGGCACCTGCCTGGTGAGGGCTTTCAATATTTTCTGCGAAATTGTTGAAGACTTGATATTGTTTTTGTTAAGTGAAATTATTTTTGGACCATTCAAAACATAGCAGTAATTTGAAGGGAGCTTTCTGGCATGTGTTCTAGATTGTTCTGGCCATTAAACTGATAAATCAAGAGATTTATTTCCTCCATAGGTCAAAATCATCATTACCTTCCTCTTGCCTTTCAGAGGAAAAGAACTTTATCCTTCTGTGTGATTTATCTTTTCATGGGCATCCATTCAGCACAGAGCTATTGTTTCAGAGCAGGGAAAACGTATTCCTTTTACAGGTTATTCCTTCAACTGGAATTTGTTTAAGTGGGTTCCACTGCACAAACACAAAAAGCCCTAATACATGCAGCCTGGGTCGGCCTCATGCCATCAGATGTCACTGCTGACGAGTGATGGCACTTATATAGATTTACACAACAAAAACTACATTAAAAATGGTAAGGTGGTGAGACAAAGGCACAAAGGCCCAGAAATTCACAGCCCGGGATTTAAACATACTATATCTAAGAGGAAAGGAGTGCATTAGGGTAATGGGAAGGTGACAGCGTCCTTATTATACCTACAGAACTAGGCACTTAATCCCTAACTGAATTTCCTGGTGGTGCTTGCTTTGTCTCATTCTTGGGGGCTTATGTTTTTTAATGACATTATTGTTGTGTAAATGTTCTTGTTTTATAAAGTAATTTTGGGTTGATTATCATCTGTTTATGCAATTAGTATAATTACACCTAATTACAGAGTAGAAACAACATATATAATTAGTTTATTAGAGGTATAACTGTGATATGCAATGATTTTAAAATCTGTAGGAAACTTCATTAACAAATATCTATGAATGCGAAAGCCAAATATTTAGATGCCAGCTCTTATATTCTATACTTTTGTATGTGCAGTAATAATTAGATTTACTGCCTGTCAAATTTAGTGCTAAAAATCATAGTGCCACGTTAGAAGGAATACAAATATAAAAACTGAGCTTAGAAAAATTAGAAACACTCTCTGGTGTTTTCTTTAAGGTTTGGTTTTGTAAATCTCTCCTCAATTAAGATTTCTTACCCACAGAGCATCAACCTCAGATGAATTTTGACAGTAAAGTTATAAATCAGTAAAGAGATTTATATACAACACTATGACATATAATACCTACTTGTGTTACATGGCACTTCTAACTTACAGTAGTGCACTCTTTACCTCTGTGCTTGATTTTCCCTCTTGATTCTGGACCAAAAAGAAAATAACAGATGAACTAAAAGTTCTTTGTCTTTAAAAAAGAAAAAGAAAAGAAAAGAAATAGATCATAGAATGAAAAAGATAACGCACACTTCCAAAACTCTGCCAACAGTGTTCTGAATGAGAGTTGACTGTAGTTGCTGAAAGAAAACATTAAGTCAACTCAAATGTAAAAACTGCATATTAATCCAGGTTATCCCCATCGAGTTCCTTATTAAATTTGTTTCTCTGTTAATGGTCACTTGAGAAAATATTATTTAACCATTCCTTCTCTCCCCAAAATATTGAAACTAAAAAATGCAATATAAGTAAACTGGATGCAGAAATTTATTGCTCTTGAATTATGTGGTACATTCTCCCATGTGGATAAAAACCATCAAATGTCTCCAATTATTGCTTACTGCTGAGGCAAAGATTAGAAGGTCTAATTTACACCATTGGAAATTTAAGCAATAATATCAGAAAAGCAATCCTTTAAACATTAGCAGCACGTTAGTGTAAAAAATGCTACTCTTCTTCTAGATATAGTAACTCTATGAACTGAGATTTCCATCTTTATCAGGAGGAAAAAGTATTCTTGGCATTTGTTACTACAAACAAACATCAAAATGGGCTCTTGGCTTCAATTATTATTGAAGTATCAAGTCATGGTTTTCATCTTTTAGCTATAATAACTACCCTTTTAGAATCACCCTAATCAACACATTTTTTTTTATTTGTTTAATTATTAGGGGGAAAAAACTTGCTTAAAGATAGGGATCAAACAGTTTTTTTAAACTTACAGTCAGCAGGGATGATCATTACTCTAAATAGCCACTTGAAAGTCAAATGTTTTTATTTATTTCCTGGTCTCTCAGTCAAAAACAAAAATCTTGATCTAGAAACTTCAGTTGTTGGCATACAAAGTTACGACATAGCCGTAAATGATACGTATCTGAGGTGCTCTTTCTGGGGATAAGGTGGGAGCCTTGTAATTATTTTGTTTTCACATAATACTGAAAACACCCACTTGGGAGTTATCAAATACATAGTTATTCAAGGAAAAAAAAAGAGTGAACAAATAAATCAAAGATCAAAACATGAAACTACTTTTTTTTTACAAAACAAACTAATTCAAAATAAGCTTTCTTCTTTTATTTCCTCCTCTTTTCAAAAGGACAAAGTTGGTAGTTCGTAAGTCAAATATTCAGACTTTCCACCCCTCAATTTCATTACATTGTCATGTAAAACAAAATTCTAACAATGTAGCTGGCACAAAACAGTCATCAAAAAATGTGAGGTTCAGAAAGAGATAGTGATTGTTTCAAAAAGTCTTCAAAGCATTGAGTAAAAAATGCTTATATTAACAAAGGAAAAACAAACTCAGCCAAAGACAAAACTCACATTGGCAAAGAAAAAGAGAGGAAAGGAGGAAGGGACAGAGAGAGACAGAGAGACAGAGACAGACACAGAGAGACAGACAGAGATAGAAAGAGCTAGAGAACCAACCATCTGTTCCTTGCAATGCCTGACAAATAGTAAGTGTTTAATAATTCTTTGTCTCCTCCCATGCCTTCTTCACAACAGGCTTCTCTCAGGAAGAGGTTGCCTGGAGAAGGACCCCTCCTTCTTTAAGGGTCTCTCCTGCACGCTGTCCTGGCTACTACCCTTGGCTCTGCAGCACTGAGGGTCTCTGGCTTTGTACGTGGGTATGGCAAGGAAGTATCGAAGGCAGGGAGACAGAGCGAATCTATCTGCCATTACAAGAGAGAAAAATCAGAGATAAATTTGGAAAGGAGAACAAAACCTGTTTTTACTTTCCTGCTATATCCATGAATGCTTAAAATGTGTTAACCAAGCAACTTGCAGTTGGCATTAATCTGTAAACGTTGGTAGAGACCAAACAAGAATGATTGCTTTTTCCATCTGGAATCTAGAGTGGGAAGATAAAGTCCACAGAACAAGAAATGATTTGTACATGACCAACTCACTGCACATCGCCTAGGAATGGTACAGTTCACAGTCACCGCAGGCATGGTCTACAATGTGCTTCCTTCTTGTCCCACAGCGGGACATAAAACCTACCATGCAGATAAGGGAGGCGGTGAATGCGCGCTTCTCAGACAAAAACAGTCCAGTCCAAAATTTGCCCTGTTTCTGGGGAGGTTGAGTTACCCTATCTTAAAATTTGCAAAAGGTCCAAGCCAGATGGGATGAAACTCACAGGTAATACTGACAAACAAATGACTCAACAGAAGCATCCATGATTTGCAACATAAAACCTGCATTCAGGATGTGTCTCACCAGAGCAGCTATTAAAAAACCTTGCATAATGTCCTAAAAGGAGATGAGGTAAAAAAAAAAAAGAGCCAATAATCACTGACTCAGGTTGGGACATTTTATATCCATCAGATGAGGGATGTATTTATCTCTCTTCTTTGAAGAACGTCTGTAAATATGACAAAGTAACAACTTCTGAAAATTTCATTAGTCTCTGGTTCTGAAAGTACCATATCTTTGCCTTAATTCTCTCTACTTTTTGAAAGAAATCCAATGCCCCAAACATGATGGCAAACTGTAAAACTCTGAAAAACGCCTTTCCATATTTTCTCCTGAAAACTGTGAGTTTAAAATGCGGAGATTAAAACTGGAAACATTTCTCTAACTTTATCCTAATGTGGCATTTACACATTCTTCTGTGGTGTGTGAGTGCACTCAGCAGACTGGCATCCATTCGAAGCACAGTGTAAAGCCTGGAAAGGCATTTTATTCTTTCCAGGTGTGCTTGACTGGGTTATTTATGGTCTGACTTCCTTTCATAGTGTGAGAAACCTTAGCCTTCTGCCAGCTGCAAAGGATTGTTAAGAAGAAGCATTTTTAAGCTAAAAAATATAGAGCAACACTTCTTTTTCTCCCCCAACACCCTCCCCCCACACTTCATGCGCCTCCTTGCACTGGTTAGCCCGTGACATGTCTAAATAGGCATTTAACTGTACTCACCATCAAAGAAGGTGCCCCATGCAGGCAACAATATATTAACTTAATGAATTCCAGAAAGGATAAGAAAGAGGGCACCAAGCTGTTAACTCTGGCCCAAGTTATCCTTCCTGAGAACACTCATCACATTCAGTGCAAACACACACACACACACACACACACACACACGTGCACACATATTTCTCCCCCATTCTTTGTTTCTACAGAAGCTGGGAAGGAAGGGATTCATCACAATGAAGTTGGGTGGAAAGGCCCATCCTGATTTGCAAAGAGGCCGTATGATCTACACTCAGTCGCATAAACTAACTTTAAACGTTTTCTCATCCATGACAAATGTCAGAAAGTCCCAGGCAGTATTGCTTTCTCTGACCACATAAGCAGCTTCATTAAAAGCCACTCACTATCTGCCTTTTGATGGCCACATTATACCATAAATAAGTTGATTTAAGAAGATACAATAATTTTTAAAGGTAAGGGTCCAATACCATACAAGAAAATGCCCCCCCATATAATTGATTTATTTGTTTTTGTTTGTTTGTTTGTTTAGATACTGGGGATCAAAGCCTCGTTGATGCTAAGCACATACACTTCAATCATCTGCAGATTACTTAGAACGCCTAATACAATGTAGATAATATGGAAACAGTTGTTATACTGTACTACTCAGGGAATCATGTCCAAAAAAATTCCGTACATATTCAGTACAGATGCTATGTTTTTTTCCCCAACAGAGTTGCTCTACCACTGTGCTACATCCTGAGCCCTTTTTTCCCTTTTGAAACAGGGTCTCACAAAGTCACCCTGGCTGGGCTTGAACTTGTGATCCTCCTGCCTCGGGCTTTCTACACAGCCGGGGTTACAGTTGTACACCACCGTGACCAATTCAGATGGAATTTTTCTTCCTAATATTTTCAATCTTCAGTTGGCTGAATTCAGGGATGCAGAATCCACAGATATGGAGGGGCAACTCTATGTGCTAACCGCTTTTTAACATGAGTTAAATAATAGTAAATAATAGTAATGATAACATACAAAACAACTAGTTCTACCCTCAAAAATCCAGTCAACATGGACAGCTTCCTGCAAGTTTCTGAAACAACTAGCATTGTAAAAACAATTATCTGAGAGAGTCCTTTATTAACAGTTGTGACTTTAAAAAGAATAAAGCATATAAATGACAGTAAGGAAGAGGCACAGTTGCCTATCAGCCATAGAAAGTTCGACAGAACTTAAAATCTTGCAATAAAAAAATGACTGACTCCAAACAACATGGATCCCAGGAAAATTAGAATGATTAGCTACTAGGATCACAGGGTTTCCTGGAAAAGTAAAGACATTTTTTTTATTGTGTAGGTGTGATTTTTTTTTTTAATGATCACATAATTTAGAGATCCAGAGGAATCACTGGCATCTCAGAGCTCAAGAGGAGGCTTTGGAACAGCTCATCCCAGCCCCTTTCTGTCCTGGAGGAAGCTGGCACTCTGCAATGGAGTTGTTAAACAGCTTGGCCATGCCAAAATTCATCACAGCACTGCCCCAGGGAGGCTGCAAGCTGCCTGACCCCAGCGGCTCCGGAGTGGACTGGAACAAAAGGCTAGCATCCATTTCAAAAAGAACCGCAGGAAGCATCTGCAGGAGGATGAAGAGTGTCGCCACGGAAGGCAGAGGCTGGTGGGGGTGAGGAGCGCACTGGCTCAGGACAGCAGAGGCAGCTGCGAAAGAGAAGGCTGAGCCAAGCAGGTCCACTGGCAGGAGTCGCACACGCGATTGCTAGGCAGTGGTCAATTTCCAGACAATAATTGCAGGACAACTGCAAAGCAGTAAAGATGAGAGATTGTGAAGACTGCATTATCACACAGAGAAAGGACGGACGGGGAGGACAAGAAAACGAGGGAGGGAGTGTGGGAGAGAAGGGAACAAAGTTAAGGAGGAGGGGGAAAGAAGGGAAGGAAGGAAAAGAATAAAAAAGTAGGAAAGAGATACTCCAAAGTAACCTTTATCAAAATTACCAGGATTCTTTGTGTTTATAAAATGCCATCTACCTGGGCTGGCTAATGGCTTGCTGTTTATTTTGGGGTGTGCTGTCAGGAATTGTTACCGATTGTTAATAGCATTAAAATCTTTATCACTAACTTTACTATTAACCTCACCCGGGTTTAACGTTACTAATAGAGGACTGCAAATAGCAGTAATAGTGCCATTGAGGTTGATATTGATGGTGCTGAAGCATATTATGTAAAAGGCAGCCTAGGAACAGTGAGGTGACAGGTTCTCACAAACCTTCACATTAAGGAAAAGCCTCGTGCAGATTCGAAAAAGTGTGATCTTAATACGATACAGCATCCTCTGTCCCTGACGGCCCTCCAGAATTACTTGTCATCTTCCCATCTTTGCAAAACAAATCTTAACACCCAGAAAGCATGATAAGTGAGAGTTAATTGTTAAATAACAAATGGTCTTTAACCCTTTCCTTCCAATTCTGCCCTTCTTCCAAAGGTGAAGTGATTCTGTCACAAGCTTTTGTTTGTCAAATGCATTTTAAAAATAATAATGCTATTGTAAAAGGGGGTGATTTCTTCAGATCATTTGTAAAAATTATTCACTCCAATGAATGCACAGTCCTTTAAGTTCGCATAATTAAGGGCTTGAACTGTCTTGGATGAGCTGGAATCCTTCCAGGGTGTCTGCATTCCCTAGCAGGACAAACTCAGGAAAGGTTTTTCTGTATGGCCGCGACACAGAAAGTTCATTACACTTCATTAGTCAGACTTGTGGAGTTTCTCCGATTTTATACGTTTTTAACCATTCTTACGATTTGTATATAAAAGCCCTCGTGATCAGCGCCATGGACTCTAGGAGATTACATCCTGCAAAGCCCTCAACTTCCCTCGCTTTCATGGTAGAGGGTGAGGACAATAATCCGATGAGGGAATTGGATCATGGGAATTCACAAATCAGCAAGGTTGAAAGTAATTACCTTGACAATGAAAAACCTTAACTGTGAAAAGTTTATAGAAATTAAACTTGGAATAATCTGAGAATTGTGCTTAATGAAGGATTGTCTATATTAGACAGTAATTACCATATAAAACTTGGGAAGAAGTTGCTTCAGAGGCACTCAAAGGGGTCCAATTAAGTTGGTCTAAATATCTAAAGAAAAAAAAACACTAGCAAACACTAGTGCTTGGGCAGCACTTGAACCCAGGGCCTGACGCATGCTGGGCAAGGGCTCTACTGCCAATCTGTGTCCCCCACCCAATCAGGTATTTTCAAGGCTGTGTGAGCCCCACTAGGGACTCATTAATTTCATTATGTTAGGATTTATCTCAGCAGTGCCTTAGAACTTATGTTAAACTCAGATATGACTTCTAAAGAGGAAGACAAAGGTCTAGCTGGCAGTTCGAAGCTGTTTTCAGTGCTTTTGTTTTTTAATTGAACATTTCCATCTTCCAATGTATTTTCTAGCATGCATCCAGCAAGGCTTCTATTTTTAAGAGTTTGTCCTAAACAATATAACTCCCTTGAGATAGTTGCTTACCTTCGTCTAGAGTTATTAGTTAACTATGACCTCAGTCAACAGATATTCATGAGTACTGTTATCTTTCTGCACCTAAAGAGAGCCCCCATTTAGGATACCAAAATTTAAAAACCCTCAAATTCTTTCTATAAAATGATACTATTTGTCTATAACCTATATATCCTTCTACATACTTTAAATCATTGCTAAATTACTCTTTATAATACCTAATACAATGTTAGTGCTGTGTAAGGAAGTGTTATAACGTGTTGTTTAAAAAATAAAGATCAGAGAAAAATCTGTATATGTTGAAAGCAAACTTTTTGTTGAGTCCATAGATGTGAAATTCACAGAGATACAAAACAAACTGTATGTTCTAGAATAACTATAATTGACATTGCTAGGTGTCTTATACTTCACCCAGTGATATGTATGGTATTTCTTTATTTTCTTAAAACTTCATCAGATTCCTGATTAATCTTTTTTTTTCCAAAATTATAGATAAGAACGTTGAACCAGGCATAGTGCCACATGCCTGTAATCCCAAGAACTTGGGAGGCTGAAGCAGGAGGCCTGCCACAAGTCCAAGGCCATCCTCGGCTGCAGAAAATTCAAGGCCAGCCTGAGCTACATAGCAAGACACTGTCTCCCCAGACAAAAAAATTGAGGTTCAGTTAAGAGTGGTCCGACTCTCTGACATCACACAAGACAAGAGGCAAAACTAGCATTTGAACCAGATTTCAACTCTAATCCTTTCAATCTTAGAGTTTGGTGCAGAGAGAAGTCAAACCAGGGTTCTAGCCCTTCATCACTGACTACCAAGTTGTGAAAATAAATACCATGAAAACTACATAGTATGAGATGTAAATCACATTTTAAGGCACAATAGATGTCAAAGCACTTTGCATCCACTTTGAAACCAAACACCAGCACTCCACTGGGAACAATGATCTTTCCAGTAAATCTGTTCCACTTAAACAAAAAGGCTAAATACACCCGTGAATGCCAACAAGTCTTCTTTGGCTAATACAGGGAGGTGGTCTTGGCAATCTCCTAGCCTGGGAGATTTTGCTAATTGTTTTCCCAAGAAGAAACTTAAGTCTCTTTCAAGTACTATCATGAGTAAGCGTTGCCATGGGCAGACCCGAGTATGCCACTCCTTCTCATGGTTGCACAGCTACTGGAAAGAGCGCAGAGAGGAATTTTTGTAAGCAGCTGCAAGCCACACCCAGACCCCAGGCAGCTGTCTCACTGTGTGAGCTACTGGTCATGACAGGAAGTGTGGATGGTACATTACAAACAGGCCCCATTGGAGACAATGCAAACTAGGTCCTGCCAATAAATCGTGGGTAGATGTGGATGGAGGGCACAGGAAGTCATAGGGAGCTCCACTCTGGCCATCTGGGAATATAAATGACAGGGCTTCAAGCATATACTCTCACTTGAATATCATTCTTCAGTAGTCTGCTCCATCAAATGTCCCTGTCCAGCGTATAACAGGATGCAACACAACCCAACTACAAAGTCCCAGCGGGGGTGATTATTGTCTTCCCAGCCTTCCATCCTTGGCCTGAACGCTGTGGCAGCAAGCACAGGAATGAAGCCAGCACAGACTCAGTGGTGGCTTCTGTGACCAGCAAGAGCCCACGAACCACCAGTACAACCAACCTCTCCATTCACAGGTACCTCCTTGGGTGGCAAGACGACCTCCAGCAGGGCTGCAGTGATTCAGTGGGAACTGAAGCAGAAATCCTCCAGGGACTTCAGCAAGACTCCTGGGGAAGCCATTTCCGAGCCCACAATTCCTAGTGTCACCTCAGGGAGGAGTTTCCAGAGGCTGACGGGATATGTCCAGCTGGGTGCACTTGGATCAGGTGATTTAGTGCCCTTGCCACTTGATTTTCAGGGAATCGAGAGAAAAGTCTGGGCTATAAAACACCTTTGTGCTCATTTTTCACTGCTGCAGCTTCAGAGGTTACCAAGTCTGTAAGGGCATAGAATTTTTTTTTTTTAATGGTTCCTGCCACAGATGTGGAAGGCTGGGCCCTTGAGTCCTGTCTATGAGTGGCCCATCCTCAGAAACCTCCTTTTGTTGCATCTGCTGGGCCTCCCCGGAAAGAACTGAATTAGACAGACGCTGTGGAAGGAGAGGAGGCGTGTGGGTTGGGGGAGGGAAGCCAGGCCGGTGCAAGAATATATTTCGTATGTCTGGATAAGGGAACGGGATTCTAGGTAATTGCCTGGTTTTCTCATTGTTCTCAGCTGCCATGCCGAGATTCATAGAGGGGCTGAAAGGAGCTCCCTTTTTTTTCTTCTCCCTCTAATTCTTCACTCCCCACACACACCCTCCAAATCACCCCTCCCCCCACCCTTGTCCCTCTTCTGTGTCGTGGCGTTTATTCCATCCTGGGGCGGGTTGGGGGGGAGAAAAAGTAATTTGTCTGTTTTATTTATGATGCAATGGAGGTACGCTGCTCTCGTCAGGATAGCCTGACACTGGTCAGACCATCTGACAGGCAAGAAGAACTGCCTTCATACTCCAATGAGTGTATATTTTAACCATTTGTCTGCCCCTGGATGCCTCAAGGTTTCGTCAGGATTCACAACACCTTCTTTGTAAAAATCTGGTACACCCCAATTAAAACTGGCACATGAAGTATTTTCAAGGGATCTTGTCATATATGGGTACCTTGAAATACACAAAACTGCTATGGATTATTTGGTAAAATTCTGAATATTCCGGTGGCAGGCAGATCTCTGGGGATGGTCTTAGAACATCCCTAATTCAGGAGCCTAGAACGGTTGTATTGAAAGTCAAAACACTCCATGCAGTTATCAGAGCCATCAGGTGGGGCGAGTACATATGAAATAGAAATTTCGAGCTGTCCTTCCTAAGAATTAAAAACAAGAGGAGAGGTCAAAGAGCAAAAAACAGTCCTTCTCTGAACAAGGTTGAAAAAAGGCAGGTGTCTCAGTAAAAAGCCCTTAAGCATATAAAGGTTTTCATCCCAGGAAGGACCAAAAGTGCTAGGTGGCTGATCTTCTAAATTTTAATCAGTGTCTTCTCCACCATGTGCAAACTGAAGAAAGAATTTGACAGCAGCAAACTGAATGGCCAAAGAGAGCACTTTAGTCCTTTTTAACTGCCCTTGTACTGCGCTTGCGGCATCCCGTGATCCACCTGCAAAACGCATACTTGCTTAGGTACAAGCCGAAGCATATTCTCCTGCTACTTGAAACAACAAACCCCCAATTCCAGAGGGCCTGCCTTGCATCCACTCTCTCTGTCCCCTGTTGCTTTGCCACCAGCAATTTAATTCTCCTTTTCAGACATAAAAGGACACACTGGGTTTTAACAATTAGACTTTTGATTTCCTCATAAAAAACAATGCTCAGAATTAGGCCCTAGACAATCTGTTCTTGCCCTGCAAAGGCCTGTGGGGCAAGATTTCCAGAAGAACCAATGAGATTTCTGCTGACTGAAAATATTTTTATTTTAATAAACTACACAAGAAAAAAATGCAAAAAAAAAAAAAAAAAGACACACTCACAACAGGTTCAGAAACGTAATGTAATGCACCCAGCAGGAAACAGAAACAAAGACACAGCAGACAGGGGTAATGATGAATGATTCTAACCACATCGTATTTATTTATATTTTAAAAATCTGCATTGGCCTTTCATCTGCAAATGAAAGGAATGGGGAGCCAGTGAGTAGGCATTTCAAGGATTTTCTTCAGTGTAATAAGAGCAAACACAAATATTATAAACTCAAGCAGAATTAAGAATCCAGCAGCAACAAAGCTACAGAATGGCTGGAAAAATCAGAGTTCCCACTGAGTCTTTGCACTCGGCTGGAGGAGGTGGCAAGAAAACCCAGTACAATGCTGACTTGAGACGGAGAGGTGACCACAGTGCTGAATGCTTCTGTTTTTCCAATCAAACATGAAAGTTCGTTAAATTGAATTTTCATGAGATGAGGACAAAAAAGAATAGCTAGTGGTTTTGCCCTAATTAAAATTCTTTAAATTCTAAGACACCTCTTTTTTAAAAATCAAGGGACTGGAATCACTTAATAGCATGTACATATAGCAGTGGCAATATTATTTAAAAATTTCAAGCTATATAAAAGCCACCTGTCTCTTTTCCTCCATGCTCTGTTCCCAAAATAAAAAGAAAAAACAAGGGAAATCCTATATGGATTTTGCAGTGTGCATGATGTACTTGATAAATCATAAAAGCTAGTTATTTTAGCAAGGGTACTATTTTACAAATAGTTGATTAAATGTACCTCATTAGCCATGTAGAAAATAGGCATTTTTTGCAAGAAAAAAGGTGTCATATATTTTTATATATACATAGATATGTATGTATATATGTATATACACAAATACATATCCATCCATTTATCTAGAGAAAGCACCCACACCATGTTCATCAGATTTATCAAGACTGATACAAAATGCCCACAAATTCACAGGTTAAAAATCTTCAACTTTTAGTAAAAATTAAATAGCCTGATTTCCTAACTCTTTAAATATCTACAAGACTTCATAATACTTTGCACATTTGTTTTTGCATTTAATTTTTAATATCCAAGGAGTTTTACAGTGTTCATTTAAAATGAAAAGGATGGGATACAAAAAACTTTTTAAGACTTACTTAGATTACAGGGCAAAAGCAATGCTCAACTATTAATGAAAGCATAGGGAAAACTATCCCACAGAGATAAGCTGGTTTGATGTAGGCAAATGTTTTATATTTGTTCCACAGCCCTAGGAAAGAGGAATTGTATTTTGGCCATGGCAAGTAGGATAGAACAGTATCAAAATAATAAAGAATAAACTATTTGATCATAATAAACTTGCTAAAATAAAATTATTTACTCCTCAAAGACAAGCTAGTTTGATATATACAAACATTTTATACTTGTTCTATAGCTCTGGAAAAGAAGAATTACATGTTGGCCTTGGTGACTAGTAGGATAAAACAATGTCAATACAATGTAGGATAGTCTTAATCCTAATAAACTTGCTAAAATAAAATCCTTTCTTTCAGCTGACCCTATCAACTATGTACATGCACTATCAACATATACAAAATGGGTCATTTAATCAAAATAAACTCGCTAATAGAAAAATGTATAGTAGCAAAATAAACATCTGGCCCATAATGTATGCAGTTCTGAATCTCCCTGTATTTTACATTTTGAAAGGTTTATCATTTATATCTTCAAAAGAGTTTCAGAGCAGGCTAACAAGATAGATCACGTCACTCTACGCAACCTGATTAAATTCCACGTCGGGAACTGACGAGGCCGTCCACGATCTCACAGTAATTGTTCTGCCATTTTGCAGTTTTTCCTCCACCTGGTTCCCTCGCAGCCGTCATAAATCGCCGACTACAAAGCTGCGTGAGTTGAGAGCCGACTCCAAAAACGTTAAGTTTCCAAAAAAAACAATAAAACAAAACACTTCCAATTCCTCTTCTTCATTGAGAGACAATACATTTTGTGCTCACTTTGTCTTGCTATAGCATAATTGCACATTAATAAAAATATGGAGAATCAAACACACAAATTGCACTTTGCAAAATCATCTCCACTCCCCCTCCCCCCAAAATCACATTTTCAAACTGCTTATAAAAGGGAACTGAGAAAATGCTTGCAAGTAAATAGGCAGGCAGGCAGCAGAAGAGAAATTCTCAAAGGTATTTCCAAACTTGCATTCACCATGTGAAAATCAGTGTGAACTGCAGATTCCTGTAATATTCCCAAGATGTAAGTTTCTGAGCCTTTCCTCCTACATCAGTGATTGTGTATTTAAGGGGTGTTTTACACATTTCTTTTTTATGTTTTTCAATAAACAAAAATCACAGAGTTTTTCTTTTGGGGGCTTATGAATTGCTACATCAGAAAGGTGGTTGATTATGGCACCGAAGCTGATTTATTGAAATGATCATTTAGAGCTCGATCTTTTTTTTTTCCACACACACACTCTTAACATAGCCTTTAGCAGTATCTCTAAGCACTTTTCCCATGGTCAGCAGAAAGTGGAACACCTTCCTTTAAAGTCCAGGAAACCCAGACTGAACTGTTGGGGAATTCTGTTGACGCCTATTTATCTGTGCATCAGTTAAGTGCAATTCTGCACCCTCCTTGGATGGTCCTGATTCTGCCCTGGACTCTTAGCCTCTATTTAATCCATTCCTCTCCCTGATAGAGATGTACATCAAACAGAAGAGAAATACGACTGAAAGAAATACCTCTTTTCTCACACTTTTCAGGTTAAATATCTCCAGCTGCTGATAGAAACCTCTTCAAACTCAAATTAATTTCTATATTTAAAAAACAAATCAGGTGGTATGTTTTACTTTTGCTGCATGGGTGATACAATTTGTAGACCCTCAAAAATCTTAATACAAATACATTTTTAATCTATACCCAGCCTGATGTTTCTCTTATTCTCCCAATTACCATTTCCGCCTCTATTTGGGACTTTACTTGTTATCTCTCTTGCTCAATGCTTATTCAAAAATGCCTTCAATCTTTAAAAACTGGTCAGCAAGACAATATATAAAAAGGATGACAGAGCAACACACGCCAGAGCTGTACATAATCTATAATTTTCTAATGTAGAAGAGGTTTTTTTCAAGAGCCTCATCTACCAGAAAAAGAATTATTTACATTCACAGCTTAAAAAATAATTATATATACTTGTCTATGCTTAAATGCTGCCAGGGGCAGAGATTATTTTGTGGAGGCAGACTGCCCTCTGCAGGGGAAAATGGCATTTTAACAGTGCAATCGCAGAAAAAAAAATTAAAAATATAAACAAACAGTTTCACAGTTTCTTAAATGTGTTTGCTTATGACAATTAAACTGTATTTATTCACCCTAAGATATACTTGTTCACATTCTTTTTGTTTTTGAATGTTGGCTTATCCCATATTATTTCCACAAAAAACAGGAAAAAGGCAACATTTTGTCACAAGCTACACTAATACTAAACGGAACCCTGCAATGGTACCAGTCTCATTTCTTCATCAAATCAAAGTAATTTCCAAAAACAATTCATCGTCATCTAATCCCCTTGGAACAACATACAGCAAGGTTGTGAATTTTTCACAAAATCTCTCTCTGTCTTCTCGATTTGGGCTGTAAATACTGGTGTGAAAACACCGCCAAATGTCTAGAAAATTACACCGTGGCTCTTTTTTCACCTTCATCTCTTGGAACCAAGATGAGCTGCTATAGGTGTCATTTCATTGTATGAAATAAAAATACTAATCAAGAGAAATTTGGCTGAATGAGTCATAACAAAAATTGAAATGTTGTGGTGGAAATTAGTAACAGTTAAGAGCTAGCCAGTTCATTTCATAGGTGCCTTCATCTTCTGGGGATGTGCCTGTCATGAACCAAATAACCTAAGCCCTCTCACAGCAATTAAAGGAGAAGGGTCATCTGGGGGTTTTAAGGATTTTTTTTTTTTTTTGAGATTGTCATAGAGTGAATTCTATAAATAGAAAGTGTTTGAAAAGGTGTCACAATTTTGTGGCATTTCCCAGGTCCTAATAAAGTCTTCAGGGGTAATTCCTTACACTTAAAAAGACACTTCTGACTTCTGCTTTCATTGTTTTGCCTCCTTTACAACACAGAGCTTCTGCCAAGCCCACAAGAGCCGACTTCCTTCTTCCACTCTCTAAATGCGACCAGCAGGGGGGCCGATGAAGTGCTCATTTTTTACGTCAGTCTTATAAATTGCTTTCCCCATTAATTGTATCCATGGAAACAATACATTTGGCTGGTAAGGGACTCCTGAATAAAATTTAATGGGACTCTCAAAAAATTTGCAGGCTGAGGGGCTATGCTAGGGCCGGCTGTGCTAGCAGTCTAAGTTTTAGCCCAGTGTAGGATTAATTTCTTGTCTTCAAAAACTGTACTGAACTGAATCCACATTAAACTGGCCACTAAAAATGTTCTTTCACCCTCTGAAAATGAATTTTAAGGGAAAGGGCAACTAGAAATTACACAGCAATTCTGGGGGGAGAAAAATTCCTGGCACCTCTCAGGAAAGAATCATCGCCTGGGGTTGATATTCAGGCAGACCCTAGTACCTGGACCTTGATAATGTAAGCACGGTTTGTGCAGGATAACTGACCAGGCCTTCTAAGCAATGCTCAGGCCCTGGCATTATTCTTTAAGGAGTCCCTCTCACTCTTCTCTCCTGCCCCACCCTAAATAGACATTCTTCATAGTGGCACATGTCCCCTCTCTCTGGCTGTTTTCTTCTCACTTCTCTCTCAGTACTTGCAATCCTTGGGGCGACTTTGCTTTTAATTTTTTCCTTAGCAGGAAAAGTGTCTGTATTATAGGATCTTAAGCCAGGCCTGCATATACCCATATTTAATTTGGAAAATGTGTGGGTAAATACCGCTTGTTATGGGATTAGTTAACAGCTGCAAGTCTACCACTGTGAAAAGCCGATTTGTTTAAAAAAAAAAAAAAAGGTGCCATTTCTTTACATTTAAAAAAATTCATTCAGAACCTTTGGATTTTTCTCTTAGAATTAGACTGATATGATCTAGATGAAGAAAGAGACACCTTTAAATCGAATAATAATGTGTGAATTTCAAAATATTTGTGACTTTTTTTTCCCCAAGCTCCAAATCATTCTGCCTCTGGGTATATAGTAGTTTAAATTCTTTAGACATAAAAAGTTTAGATTCAGCATTTTGCTTTATACAAATTATCCTTTCCCTGAAACAAAATGATGTTCCTTCTATATCATGCTTGATCCACATGTACAATCTTAAAGTAACTTTATCAGTGCAAAATCAAAAGGAGAAAGGAAGGATGTGTCCCGTCCTGCCACCCAGAACCTAAAATCAGTAAGATAGGAAGTGCATGATGGCTTTATTTTGTTTTATAGTGCTGGAAAGCGACCCCAAACCTTTGTGCACACTGAGCGCATTCTTTATCACTGAGCTGGAGTCCCGCTTCTATTGGTTCTGGAGTGTGTCCCTGGCCAAATTCTCTCTCTCGCTCTCCTTAAAGAAAATCAGATTCAAATAACTCAGGGCATATAAATCTAGCAAGAGCCAGGGATACCAAAGGCTCTGTCTGGTAGAATCCTCAAAGAGCTTAGACTCAAGATTCTGAGTCTGAAAGTCATCTGTCTTAAACACCATGGTGGCCTGTTTTGTTCTCCATTCCAGTAGATAAATCTCACTTGGCCAGGGCTTTGGTTATCATTTAAACTCTAAAATTCTTAACAGAAAAATTCATTTTCTTAAGGCATCAACAATTATTCAACTGCATCTAAATGGATACCATTTCTCTTTCAATATTTTGAGTATATTTATAAAATTTATCTAAAGAAAAATATGTGAAGAGCCTTGACAATGGTTATACCTTTGACCTAGTACTCTTTGCTGAGGAATTTAGCCTAAACAAATACATCTCTGCACATATATGTAAAAATATCCTAGCATTATGTAATGTATAATTTATAAAAGTAGATTAGAAATTATATGCCTAACACAGTAAATTTGTAAAAAGTACTATCATAAAATAAAATAGTTAATAAAGCCAATAATTAGACTTATTAAAACATTTTAATGGCATGGAGAAATGCTCACACTATGTTCATGAGAAAAGTAGAAATTGGCTTGGGATTTAGCTCAGCAGTGTAAGCGCCTGCCTGGCAAGCTCATGGTCATGGGTTTGCTCCTTGGTTAAAAAAAAAAAAGAAAAAAAACAGACTGAGGAAAAGTAGAATTTGGATGTCATCTATTTAATACACCTGTTCTTTTATCCCCATGGGCTGCACATCTGCAGGCTCAACTATGAGTTGGAAATATTTAAGGGGAAAAAAAAACTGAACACATGTGAGTCTTTTTTTCCTTGGCAATAGAGTATTGCATCTATTTACATAGCATTCACATTGTAGTAAGTATTGTAAGTAATCCAAAGGTGATCAGAAGTATCTGGGAGGATGGGTACAAGTTATGTGCCAATACTATGCCATTTTATATAATGAATTTGAGTATCTGCCCATTTGGGTGTCTAAGGGAGGAAGCTCCTAGAACCTAGAAGGTTGCTTTGGAAAGCGCTCAGCTGATCCAAGGATGGGCAACCATATAAAAATAAAGCTGAATCTCTAAATCTGACAACATCAGTGATATAGGCATAAAACAATACAATCTCTACAGTTCAAGGGAGATTCAAAGGTTATCAAATAATTGCTCTGTTGCACAGAAGTGTTACAAAAATTATTTCTTTAAAAAACTAGAGTCTGTACATTCAAGCTGTACTGAGGCTATTTCAAGAGTTGCAAAATCTGTGTCATTTTAATTTCTTTATTTAAATGATGCCTATCTCTAAGATGGATTATTTGTGCACACTCAAAAATAGCATATGTCAATCTTAACATATTTGGAACTTTCAATACACTAATGTGGGCAACCAGCTTGACTTTCTGTAGTCTTTCCACTCCCATTCAAAGTTAAGAATCTAGAGACTGCAAAGCAAGCTTAAATTAGCAACTAAGCACTACAAGTTAGAATTGCTTCAACATGAGAACCTAAAACAAACTAGAATGCGGTACTTGCTGCCTCATATCTCAGTTGCAACCACCACTCATAATCTTCAATTATCAATCTGAATATACAGAATTGGTTTAATTTGACTTTTCTGGGCAGGAGAGATGGGTGTTGACCATTTGGAAATCACAAAAGCAATTTCAGTGCTTCAAAAATGTTTGAAGATGAGGAACATGGTCTGGCCAGACACCATAAAGGCACAGAGGATGCATGAGCAAAAGCAATCACATCACCTCTGAAATTTGGAAATTTTTGCTGGCAAAGGAATCAAATAGATATACATGGTTCAGTATTATGCAGTGTCAATGCTTCTCTTGGTTTCAGTCATTTAAAAGTCAGCTAAAAAATCATTCATGTAGGTTGGGAGGAAAGGGTTAGAAAAAAATTGAAAATGCAAATATCCAGGTACTCCAGGAATTATCCAAAGGCTACAAACAGGAAAGCATTCTAGTGAACCAGAATCATATCTGCACCCTTACATAATACACCATGGTAGAACTCAGGGATAGACCTGAGGTGATAACAAAGAGCCTGCATGAGTAGAAGACCAACGTCTCTCTCCATCAGTTATGAAGATTTTGGTTTCAGGAAACAGAAAACACAATTCAAACCATGTAGGTGTTTGTCATCCCCACACTGGGTAGGGCAGCCTCCAGGTTCTCTTTTCTTCCTTCCTGTTCTCTTCTGTACATTTACATCGCCCGAAGGCTGGGGGTTTAGAGGATGAGTGGAGCAGCAATTCCAAATACAGCATCCAGACCCCACAGTGACCAGTGAAGGAAACAACTCTCACCGTCACCATCACCACTATGATGCACACACACAACATCAAAAAAAAAAAATACTTTTCAAGAAAGATCCTAGCAAATCTTTCCTCCTGCCAAAATTATATCAATGTCTAAATTAGTCATTAGTGAGGGGAATGATCTATATTAATTTAGATTAACTGGAACCCTATAGACAGGCTTTCTCTGAAGCATATGGCCATGCACAAAAATACAGATGACTGGACCCATTAAGTTTTTCACTGAGAGAAAGGCAGTTTGGAATGACGTGGGGCGATGGCTGTGGTAGCAAAGCTGGAGAGCAATGCTGCCAGCGTTCTGGCAACAGAGTTCGTGAAAAACTATTTAAAGTAGGACTGGACCATATAGAGAAGCTATTCAGTCATACAAACAAATCTTACTTAGATAATTATACAAAGCTATCAACTGAAGCAACTATTCTCCTACCACCACGTGTTCATTTGGTGCTTAAGCCTTTTTTGTCATTTTAGACATCATACATTAAGTAGAAATGGCCACTTTGCTATACATTGAGTAAAGCCATTGAAACCTCACAGCACATTCTTGTCAATCTTTAGTGTATACTTATGTTTGCCTGCTTAACAGAGTACCTTGTAGTTGTAGTCATCTTCATGGAAAGTTTAACTACAGTTTTCTGAAAAACAGAGCATATCTTCTTTTTTTTTAATCTCTTATTTCACCCATTAATTATAATATTCAACATGATGACTCAATTACCCACTGTATGAATGAGCTAAATGAATGGAAATTTGAAGTTTATAACGCTAAGATCCTGGTTTTCTTCAGGAAGATGGTGGAGTGTAAGCAGCAGAGAAAGAGCCTTTCCAAGTTTTGGTGTCCAGGCATTCGAACATAGAAACACAAGGAAGAGAAGGAGGGAAGTAAGTCCTCTGGACCCAGGAAGGATCTAAAGTGATAATTGAAACCCAAGAGAGAGCAAAGAAAAAAGCTTCAATGAAGGAGGAAGTGGTATCTTCTCCCCAAGTCGGGACTTACTGCGTGGGAGGAGCAGTTCAAACCTGTGGACACACAGTGACTGCTGTCAAACCCAGAGGCCTCCATGGACAGATGTATCAGTGCCATGGAGCAGTGGACACCATGGACTGCACTGCCTAGTGAGGTGTGGACTTGCTTGCCATGTGGGAGAGGGTGATTGACCAGGAGCCATTATAGAGAAGGGCCAGTTGAGCTCAAAACTTAGAAAAACTGCTGACTCTATCTAGTGGTTCTCAGCCAAGTACAAGCCCCAAGAACGTGCAATGACTGCTGCAGGCTGAATAGGCCTGGTTTCAGCCTCACAGCCAGAAACCAGTCTGAACTTCAGGGGAAATAAAGGTGCAGTTCACTGAGATTATCCAGGACCCCACAATAAAGCTACTGCTGGCTTGCTGGGATATATCAATATAGATCGGGACTCTGTCTCCATATATTGTCTATCAGTGACAACAGAAACACACCCTGAAGTGCACTTTTATTTTTCTCTTTTTTTTCTTCACTGTTTAATCTTGTTTTTATATGAGTATGAATGTGGTTTCTAGTTTCTTTATCATTGTTTGGTTCTGTTCTTCCTTTTATTTCTTCTTTTCTGACTTCTGTACCAGTTTCCCAAATTTTGTGGATCTCCTCTGTCCTCCAGTCTTGCTTCTAATCTCTTCTTCCTCTCCTTCTCATTCTCCTTCTAATTCTCTTTCTCCTTTTATTTCTCTACTTTTTCTCCAAATCCATTTTAAATTTTCTCCCAAAGGTAAAATTGGCATATTGAGGGCTTGTTTACTGCATTTGATTTTCTGGTTTGTTTTAGGTTTTGATATATAACTACAAATCTAGTTCATATGGTTAAAGGTGACAAACTAATGGCTACCTTAGTTTGTCATGTTCTAGTTTGTGTTTGATGCTATTGTTATTGTTGATTGTACCACTTATCCAAAGTGACAAAACTGTTCTAAACAGCTGTTCTTCCTGACAGACTGAGATTGCCTAATCTTAGAAAATACTGTAGGCAAGTGCCAAAGAACCAATAGCTGGGCCAAGTAGGCAGCAACTTCTCATCTTTAATACACAGAAGAGGTAGAGCCTGCAAAGGACTCAAAAGCCAGCTACACCTGGAAGATACTTCTGAGAAGTAGCCATTTCCCAAGGGTTCTACATACTAGCGATAAAGCTACTCACCATATTTAATTTACAAGCATCAACCCCAGAATTAAACTTAAAGAAAGAAAGAAAGAAAGAAAGAAAGAAAGAAAGAAAGAAAAGAAAGAAAATGGGAAGACACTTAAACAACATGCAGCCTCAGACATCCAGTTCACCAAAGGCAAACCCAAGGGTCAATGAGGTAAGACAATTTGAAAGCTACCCACATACACTCTGAGGTGGTAGCAACAAAGCAAATGAATGGGGCTCTCAAAAAAAATCATATCAGAAATAATTTCTCAAATAACTACCAAGATGGTGACCACAATGAAAAACACACTCAGTGTCTCTAGAGCACATACAGATTTTTTTTAAAGGATAGGAAAAAAAAAGAGGAAATAATAGCTTAGGAAAATGATGGAAACCATGAAAGTCAAAAATAGGAAAGAAATGGAAACCATAAAACAGATTTAAGCAGATATCCAGGAGAGTAAAACTTCCACTGAAAGTATCTACAACAGAATAAACCAATGTGAGGACCAGTGTGAGAATCAACCAATGTGAGCAGCATCTCAGATATAGAAGATAGGCTTGTGATTAGAAATCATAAAAAATAAATATTTCTTAAAAATAGCAAGGGAATAAGAAGAAAATCCACCAGTGACTAAATGATGGAAAGAAGAATAACACAAGAGTGATCATAGTCAATGAAAAAGTAGGAGATAGAGCAAATGACATTAAAAAAAATCTGTTCACAGATGTCATGGCAGAAAATTTCCCTGGCAGAGAAAAAGAATTTGACATGCAGATATGCGAGGAAGATAAAACCCCAATTAACCACAATTAAAAAATCTATAGCAAGGCATATAATGGTCAAGATTCTAGAAATTTAGCACAAGAATAGAATATTAAAAGCTATTAGAGAAAAAAACCAAATCACCTATAAAGGAAAGCTCATTAGAATCACAGCTGATTTCTCAACACAAACCTTAAGTCAAGGAGTTCTTGGATTGAAGTGTTTCAAGTCCCAAAAGAAAACAACCTCCAACCCAGATTGATGTACCCCAATTATCTTTCAAAATTGATGAAGAAATAAGATACTTACATGACAAAGAACATCTGAGGAAATTCATGAACACCAAACTAGCACTTCAAAATGCTTTAAAGAACATTCTAGAAACAGATAACAAGGACTACAACTCCATGAACATCTACAAAATGAATCTACCAGGCAAGGCAAACAATTAAACAGAGGGGATAAAAGAGAGGCAATGACAGGAAAATAACATCAGGATAAGTCAATATATATCAGTTATAACAATCAATATTAACAATTTCAATTCACCAATCAAAAGAAACAGACTGACAGAATGGATCAAGAAGCAAGATCTGACAATATGCATCATGTAAGAAACATATCTAATTCATAAAAATTCACATATTGAGAGTCAAATGATGGACAACAATACTCCATGTGACAATATTCTATTTGTAGGCAAAGTGGATATCAAGCCAAGACTGATTAAGACTGATTATAGTAACAAGGTTACTATAATCCTTGTAAAGGGAACAATCCAAGAGGAAGAGGTGACAAGAGGAAGAGATGACAATCATAAATCAATGTGCAACAAATACCAGTGTACCCAACTTTGTAAAACAAATATTAATGAACATGAAAAATCAAATAAGCAGTAATACAGTTGTATTGGGGGCTCTCAATATCCCACTTTCACAAATAGAACAACTTGACAAAAAATCAACAATGAAATATTACAACTGAACCACACTTTTAAACAAATGGACTTAGCAGATGTCTACAAAGTGTTCCACCCCACCAAATTATAATACATACTCCTCAGTTGCACATGGGATGTTCTTTAAAACAGACCACATATTAGCTCATAGAACATGCTTACATAAATGTAAAGGAATTTAAATTATTCCCTGCATATTATCAGATCATAGTGCAATGAGATTGGAAATCATGGCAAAAGAAATCACAAGAACTTCATGAACACATGGAAATTAACACCCTCCTGAACAACCAGTGGGTCACGGATGAAATAGAAGAAGAAATAGACAGTTTCTGCAATTAAACCATAATGCCATTCAACATACTAGAACTTATGGAACACAGTGAAAACAGTCCTATGAGGAAAATTTGTAGCAGTGAACACCCATAGCAGGAAAATAGAGCAAGCTCAAATAAACGACATAATGTTGAACCTCAAGCTTCTAAAACAACAAGAACTGGTCAAGCCCAAAGCTCATACATGGGAGGAAATTATAAATGTCAGAGCAGAAATTAATGCAATGGAGACTGAGAAAACAATACAAAGTATGAATGAATCCAATAGTTGGTTCTTTGAAAGATTAAATAAAATTGACAAAACCTTAGCCAACCTCACCCCCAAAAGGGAAGAAAAGACTCAAATCCATGCAATAAAGAAAGAAAAGGGTAAAATCACAATGGATCCCACAGAAATCCAAAGATCATCAATACCTACTTCAAGAACTTATATTCTTTTTTTTTTTCAACATATTTTTTTTAATCAGTACTGGGGATCGAACTCATGACGGTGCGCTTACAAGGCAGGCACTTATGCCGTTGAGCTAAATCCTCAGCCCCAAGAACTTATTTTCTAATAAGATATAAAATACAAAACAAATAGATTCTTAGATATATATGAATGACCAAAGTTAATAAAGAAGATATAAAAATATTAAATCAACCAATATCAATCAATGAAATTGAAGATGTAATTAAAAACCTAGCAACAAAAGAAAGCCCAGGCCCTAACAGGTTCACTACTGAATTCTATGATAAATTTAGAAGACACTTACCTACTTCTCAAATTCTTTAATGAAACTGAAAAGGAAGCAATACTCCCAAATTAATTCCTGAAAGCAAGCATTACCCTGATACCAAAACTAGAGAAGGACCCAACTAAGAAGGGGAACTACAGGCCAATCTGTAAATTGCAAAATCCCTCAATAAGAGGGATGCAAAATCCCTCAATAAGACACTGGTAAACACAATGCAGCAAATCATCAAGAAGATTATACACCATGACCAAGTGGGATTCATCCCACAGATGCAGGGAATGATTCAACATATGTAAATCAATAAATGTATTACACCATATTAACAGAGGACAAAAATCATGTGATCATCTCAATAAACATAGAAAAAGCTTTTGAGAAAGTCCATTACTCACTCATGATTAAAAAAAAAACACAGACAATTTGAATAGCTGGTCTTTATCTCAATGTGATAAAACTCATCAATGACAACCAACAGCCAATATCACACCAAATGGACAAAAACTGAAAGCTTTCACTCTAAAATCAGGAACAAGGCAAGGATGACCATTGTCAGCATACTTATTCAGTGTGGTTCTGGAAACTTTAGCCAAAACAATTAGACAAGAGAAAGAAATAAAAATAGGAAAAAAAAAGTTAAATTATCATTATTTACCAATGACATGATACTCTACATAGAAGACCCCAAAAACTTCACTAAAAGATTTTTTGATTTAATAGCCAAATTCAGTAGTGGCTACAAAGTCAATACTCAAAAATCACTAGTATTCTTGTACATCAATAACAAACTCACTGAGAGAGAAATTAGGAAAACAACATCTTTCACATTAACATCCAAAAAATGAAATACCTTGAAATCAATCTAACAGAAGAAGTAAAAGACCTCTACATTGAAAACTACAGTACTCTGAAAAAGGAGATTGAAGAGGATATCAGAAAATGCAAAGATATCCCTTGCTCTTGGGTAACAAGAACCAATATAGTGAAAATGGCCATATTTACAAAATAGTTAACAGATTTAATGCAATTCCAATAAAATACTAATAGAAAACAGATTTAATGCAATTCCAATAAAAATTCCAACAGCATATCTCACAAAATTAGAGAAAACAATACTAAAATTCATTTGGAACTGAAAGATACCTAAAATAGCAAAGGCAATTCTGGGTAGCAAAGGCAATTCTAAGCAACAAAGGCAAAGCAGGGGGCATCACAATTCCAGATTTAAAATTGTACTACAAGGCTATCATGATAAAAACAGCAAGGTACTGGTTAAAGAAAAAAAACAGACCAGAAGATCAATGGAACAGATTAGAAGATGCAGAAATAACTCCAGGCACACTTATCTTTGACAAATGTGCCAAACACCTTCACTTGAAGAAAGACAGTCTCTTTAATAAATGGTGCTGGACCCATGTTCATAGCAGCACAATTTGTAATAGCTAAATCTTGGAAACAACCAAGATGCCCATCAACTGCAGAGTGGATGAAAAAGATGTGGTATTTTTATACAATGGAATATTACTCAGCTATAAAAAAGGATGGTCTTGAGGCCTTCATAGGGAAATGGAGACAACTTGAGACTATCCTCATTAGTGAAATAAATAAGAATCATATTTATAAATATCACATTGTTTCTCTAGTGTAAAAAGTAATAAGAACTGTAGGATGAAACCCAAAATGTGTAATTGCTACTGTAAAAAAGAGGAAAAGAAAGTGCTCTAAAGGGTATAACTGCATGTGTGTTTAAGTGTGTAAGATAGATGCCCATATTACTGTTTTTGTTAGAATGTTGAGCAGAACCATTAACAGGCTCATTGTTTGAATGTGTACTTTGTATGTTTTAACTTTGTAACTTGAACAACTATTTCCAATGATGACAGTATGTAACTTATCAAGTGGCAATTTCTTAGTATTTTTGTTTTTGGTTTTTTTGTTGTGGTTGTTGTTCTTTTTTTTCTTTCCCCTTCGGAATTCTGTATTGTTGCTACCCTCTTTCTGTTTTGTTTGGGTTTTTTTTCTTTCTTCTTCTCTTTAAATAAAAAACTTAAAAATAAATAAATAAATGGTGCTGGAAAAACTGGTTTTTCACATGCCAAGTATTAAAATTAGATCTATATCTTCCACCATGTACTAAACTAAAATTGAAATGGATCAAAGATACAAATATTAAAACAGAAATACTAAATCTATTGGAAGAGAGAATAGGTAGAACTCTTGAAACATTGGTATAGACAAAGATTTTATGATCAAAACCTGATTGCAAGGGAACTATCACAAAGAATCAACAGCTGGGATTTCATCTTATTAGAAAGCTTTTATACAGCAAGAGAAACTACCAAAGAATAAAGAAACAACCCACAGGGTGGGAAAAAAATTGCCAGTTGTTTCTCAGACAAAGGACTATTATCTAGACTATGTAAAGAACTCAAAAATATCAGACCCCTCCCCCCAATTTAAAGACTCAATCCAAAAATGGGCATCTGAAATAAATGGACACTTCTCAAAAGAAGAAATAGAAATAGCAAATAAATACATGAGAAATATTCAACATCATTGGTCATTCAAGAAATACAAATTAATGCTGAGATTTCATCTCATCCCAGAAAAAATGGATATTAATCAAGAAATCAAGCAATAACAAATGCTGATGGGACTGTTTGGAAAAGGGAACCCTTCCCCACTGTTGGGAGTATAGCCTGGTACAACCATTGTGGAAATCAGTGTAAAGATTCCGCAAAAAACTGAAACTAGAGGTTTCATTCAACCCAGCTATTCCCCTATATGTATTGTCCAGCAATATCTGTAGACCCATGTTTATAGCGGCATTATTTGTAATAGCCAAATCTTAGACAAGAGTCCAAATGGCCGTCAATGGCTGAATGACTAAAAAAGATGTGTTTTTTAATATATATACAATGGATAATATTCTGACATAAAGAACGATAAGCTCAAGACATTTCTCGATAAATAGATGCATACTCTTAAGGGAAGTAAATCAGATACACATGTATAAATACAGCATCGTTTTTCTGGTGTGAGAAACCAAAAATTTCAATAATGACCAAAATGTATAAAAGGTATTGTAAAATAATGTGAAAGAAAATGTTCAAATGGGAAGGGGAATAAGAAAGAGGAAAGGGGGGAAGGAAAGAAGGGAAAAGTTTTAAAAAATGAGAAAAGAAAAAAATGGAAGCAAAGCTTTTGTAAATGGTGAGGGGAAGAGGGATTGAAGAAAAGGTAGATTAATAGGAAACAATATCACATTATATTATATATAGGTACAGATTCCCTATGATGAATGTGGTCATTATATATATCTAAAATGTACCAATAAAATCTGATTTTAAAAAAACAGTATAAGGTTTAAGTCATTGCACTTTTACCCTACTCTTACCACTTGATCCTATTCTGCGTGTTCAGAATTTTCATGATACAACCATTACATATCCCACTACTACTGTTTCCTGTCATTCAAGTTACCAATCAATAATTCTCCCCTGGAAGGCTGAAGCAGAAAGATTACAAGCTCTAGCACTGATATAGAAAGTCAAGACAGCAAGTCCTAATCTGGCTTCTTAAAATTGTGGACTTCCTCCTTCAAACAATCACAGCCCAACTGGAACCAGAAAATGTCCTTACACCAGCCTAAAAACAGGGATTGTTGCAATATATAAACAGGAAGCAAAATCAATTACAATAATTTATAACTCCCTACCCACAGGATATGCAAAGGCAGTGCCAAATTCTCTGATCCATAAAAAACTCCAAATCCAGAAATTAATGTTAAAAACTGGCCCAAATCTTGGGAACCCATATGTCCACAGAAGAGTAAAGCACAAAAACAGTTCATAATGGTGTGCTTCTACAACTCAGATACACATATTCTCCAAATGAAAAGATGGCAAGGAGAACTAACATCATAAGATAACAACAAAATGATATATAATTCTGGATAATAAAGCAACCTAAAAAAGAAACAAAATATTTATAACTATCAAGAGGATGAAAAAGATAATAGATTTCATATTGTAGCACCAAGTTTTATAAAAAATGAAAAATCTGAAAAAGAATTCTGGAGTTAAAACACTATCACTGAAAAATAAAACAATAATATTTTAAAGAGGACCCAACCCAGAGAGGAAGAAAACTTAATAGACTGGAAGACAGATCTAAGAAATTAAACCAGGACATATCATAGGAAGTTAAAACCATGAAAAATATGAAAGACAGATTTAGATGGAGAGAAGAGTACAAGAAGCACCAGTATATGAGAGTGGTAGAGTGCAGAGGCTAAAGAAAGGGATAAATACATTAAAATTCTCTGCAATTGAAGACATAAATTGGTACATTCAAAGAATCGATCAAATCTCAAACTAAATAAGAAAAAGACACAATGAAAACAGTGTATTGAAATGACAGGATACTAAGATAAAGAAAAAATTGTAAGAGTAACAAGAGAGAAAAGCTGGACTATCATCCAAGAAATAACAGATCTAAAGGAGGTTCATCACCAGCAATAGTCAATATTCAAAGACAACAGTAACCTCAAAGTACCAAGGAAATACAGCATGTGCTATAGCTCCACATTCAGCTAATTAATCGTTCATCAGTTGTAACAAAAGAAGACTTTCAAAGATATAAAGACTAAGATCTCGCTAAGCACAGACTTTCTCTGAAAGAACTACTAAAGGATGTAATCATCCAAAAGAAAAATGAATTGCATGTAAAGAATAGAATATAGAAAATAGGAAAGAAAGAACCAGAAAAATTATTAAGTCAAAATTAGTACTAATTTTGGAGTTTTTCAAATTATGATGGACTTCTTAAAAAAACAATATTAAATGAATATCCAGGATTTTTGTTTTAAGAGTGAGGGAGAATTTTTGTCTATTTTATACTTTGCACTTCATTCAGAGATGTAAAGTTAAATATACTGAAAGAATTGACATAGTCCGCAAACTTCAAATTCAGTAGAACATAGAAAATGTACAAAGGAAATAAAGAAAACAAATAATTCAATTAGAGATAGGGGAGGAGAAGAAGAAAGGAAAATACATGGCAAAAGAAAACAAAGACCCTAAAAAAATTTAAAGTATCAATTACAACGATGAATACAATAATTTAAATTATGTTTTTAAAAGACAGAGATTTGCTGGGGATTTAGCTCAGTGGCTTAAGCGCCTGCTTTGCAAGCAGGCAGTCATGAGTTCAATACCCAGTACCAAAAAAAATAAAAAATAAAATAAAAATAAAAAAAATAAAAGAGATTCTGAATCCAAACAAAAAATAGTTTTATATCATTTGTTAGGGAGTGGGGTGTTATGCAACAGCACTAAAATGCTGCAAATAAAATAAAGACAGATGTGTTATACCAACAATAACAAGACAATGGAGGTGCTAATAGACAAAAGATTTATAGCCAAATACTAATAGTGATTATAGTTGTTGGAAGTGATAAATGATTTTTATAATGTGCTTTATATTTTCTGGTATTTTTTCTAAACTTTAAAGCTACATTGTTTTTATAACCAGAAAAATATGTATGTTTTTAAGGACTTTATATTAATACACTTTACATTAATACACTGTACCTTAAAATAACCACCTCTGTGTAGCACAGAGGTGACCTTTATAGGGCACTTACCATGAATGAAGCTTGTAGGACCCCCAGTGCTTTGGGTGATTGAATGTTGAGTGTGAAGTCTCAGAGCATGACCGTACACACATGTAGATTGTATAACACTGTACTCTTAGGCCACACTAAATTTATCTTAAAATTTCTTCTTTAATAATAAATTAGTCATAGACTGCTGTGATTTTTTTTTTACTTTGTAAACATCTCACTTCTTAATGTCCTCCTCTTCTGTAGTATCATCTAATTTAAAACATAAAAAATGGAGGTAAGAGAAATTTTTCCACCCCACTATGATCTTGCAGGTCAGCCATCATCTTCAAACAAATTATTCGCCATATGACTGCAGTAAAACTAAAGTACCAACATATCCACCCATGTAGAAATCATGACTCTCTTCAGCTGAAAGTACCACTTCTACAAAGATTTGACACTCTGGGGGGTGTATTTTAACTGTTTCTGGGTGACATCAGCAAAATGAAGTCTAAAAAGGGCATTCACAGTTTTAGTAATGAAAATTTCCACAGTGTTTACGTCCATGTTTTGAAATTCTGGCTAGGAAATATACTACAGGAACTATGACATACAATCAAAAAATATGGTTAATGTTCAAATTAAAATTTTTTTAAAGTTTACTGTTAATGATACATTGCCATTAATCCAGATTAGTCCATTAATCTCAAAATATTCCCCTTCTCTTTGAACACACTTATCTCATCGTTCTTGTCACTTTCTGGCCTTAGTGTCTTGAATCAGTTCAAAAGGTTTGTCACTTGTGGTCATTTTGACTTTGGGGAAGAGCCAGCCAGAAGCCACGTGGTGCAGATCCAGTGACGAGGTGGACATGGACATACCATCATGTTTCTATTTGACAGAAATTGCCAGAAACATTTTCGGTCAGCTCAGGACATTGAGGCAGCCGCAACAATGCAACTAAAGACATAGAAGAGGACTTCCAGAACCACTTCTAGAACTGACAGAAGTAATAGGCTATGTCTTTGAAGGTTAGGGGGATATTCTGAGGAATTTAATAAGAATGTGCTTTTTATTCTCATTTTTATATGTGAACACTCACCACATGTTCAATCACAATGGCATACGTTGTTTGGACCTGATAGTCTGTCTTAGGCTGTATTTCCCTATTTTTTTTAAGCAGATGTACAGTTAAGACTGAATTTTAAAAATATATATGGTATATTTTAAAATAATTTTCACAGCTTCAAAATAAGGAAAAATTCACCAAAATTATTAGAAATTACCTCTTACCTGTATTTATAGTAGCCCCCCCATGTCACCATTTGTAGGTAATGGATGCATTTCTAACCAAATGGATATTGAAAGAAAAAAGTACATTTTCTAACTGTACAAGAAAGGGCTTTGCAAATAGCATGTGGACAATTACATTTCTGAGAACATTCAATTGGCCACCTATCTTGGCTAAATTATAATAATGTGCATTTTGGCAAATCATATCATTTTACTTAGTCATTTTAAACATACATTGTGCGTTTATCTTCTTATCTCTCAAAATAATTCCCTAGCATGCTTCCAACTTAAAGGAATATGCAGATACACCCTAGATATCCCATCATAACCAGGGCTGCTTTGCAAGAAGCCAGCTGTATCTCTCTTCAGCTAAACCTTATTTCCTAGAAGATGGAAACACAATAGCCACCTTCTCTTCTTGCACTGCCACAGTACTGTGTTAGGCATGTTGGGGTAGGTGGCACATTTATCAGACACCGTATTTAAGAAAATAAAAACAAGGATAAGCAATCAACACCTTTCACCCATTGTCATAGACTGCAAAGTATTCCTTCCCTATCAGTGAGTTAGCTTCTAAAAGCTAAGCTTCTTTTGTACAACTCCGTCTCTTGCACAATACTGTTCATATTAACTTATGATACCACATAATATACAAAAAACTGATTTTGAGAAATGGATATGGAGACATTCAAGTGCACAGTTCCACTAGATGTATATAAAGCTCTGGAATATAAAACTAGTGACTTCATTTGACTATTCTTCATGTTATCAAAGAGTATTATCTTAGGTGGAATATAAAACAGTATAGTGTTTCTTGTCAACTTACATGGGGAACTCTATTGTGACCAATACAAATATCCTGTAATTATGCTTTCTAATTAATCTGGAAAAATGATAAATACCATACTCTGATGACGCATCTTTATTTTCAAAGATTTTCTTCCTTTCCCCCATTCTCCTTCCCTCCCACAAGTAACTGTACAAAGCAAACTAGAATCCTTCTGAAGATCATTGTAAACTCTGGCTCACTCACATTTTATAAATGGCAATGATGTGGACCTTGAAATTGTGTAAATTAAATTATTGGCATGACCATGTAAATTTTATACATAACTTCAACAAACTACTAGTGTCTTAACTCTGTAGCAAAGGTCTTACCACAAAATCTTTTGGATTAGTAGAAATTGGCAGAACATTCCAGGTCATCCAAATCCTACTGATAAAAAATATGATGCCTCACAAAACCTTACCAATAGACTTATTTCATTCACAAGTGGGCACCCAAATAAAAGTACTACCTTCCATTCCATTCTGGGTTCTCCCCCTCACAGAGTTAATTCTTAAAGTCTTACATTAAGGTTGAAATTAACCTGAAAACTGCTTGTTAGGGCCTAGGTAGTAACAAGCAGATGGAAGGGTCTGGGTCAAGCTGAAGATAAGGCATCGAGGTGGAACCAAAGCAGGCAGGCAGGTGACTAACCAGAGTGGGGCTGAAAGATTAGATTCCTGAGACTGGGATTGCAGTGTACTCAGCATTCAGCAACTGTGGGTGCCAGGCACTTGCCAGGTTTGTTCTTCAACGTTGGGATGGGGTCACTTAGGAAAATTAGACTTTTCCTGTGGTTGTCCATAAGGAGATATTTTAAATTAAAACATTTTTAAAATCTAGACTCAAAGATGACTGTAAAACTAAATATTACATACTCAAAATAATGAAGCCTAAACTTCTAATTAAAAGGGATGAGTAACTTATAAAAGTTGAAACACATTGTATCAGATCCAAAAATGATAAATATCTTGGAAAAGGTAGAATAATAGTCCACACCACTGTGACATACACTTGTTTTAAGTCTGCTCTTTTATGTAGGCACTTAGTAAATAGTTGTTGAGTCAATATTTTAGCAACTTTTTACCCAATCAAAAATGAAACATAAAGCTCAGTCCAGTGGATATCTGGACTGGATGTAGAGGACAGATTAGGATGGTGTTTCGGAACCATTTATTAGGGCAAGATCAACTCCACATAATTTCCTTTAACCTCAAAATGCCACTATAGCAAAACAGTTGTTGATTTGTACACCCAAAGATATTCAAAACAAATTCATCTTGTCCAAATACAAGTGTAGACACTAAAGGATGCTTCCTATTTCAAAACGTGCATTTGATGGCGCTCTAAACTCCCCTGTCACTGTCAACATGCAAAGGATGAGGGTCCCCTCTGTGTTTGGAATATGCCCCTTGAAATTTTGAAAAACAGCTGGTACATTTTGAAAAGTTACATGTAAATCAGTTAGAGATGGTCAACTTGTGCTTCCTCTAAACCATTCACAACGAACTTTTTTGTTTTTCTCATTTTATGAAGCCACACAAAAATTCTATCCACTGAGCATATAAAAATGTGAGTTATTTGCTGAAGACTTGATAACATTGAGGGAAGAGTCAAACATTTCATTTCGTGAAAGCATGAAAAAAATCCGACTCTTACAGTTACCTTCAAGGTAAAATTAATTATTAATTGGCAAAGCCTGGACATGGAATGATTGCTATCAATATTTTAATACTTTCAGTGCTAATTTAATTCTCACCATCACTGTTTGTCTACTTTAGAAGCAAGAAGGATCTGTTTACTTTCAGAAAGGCTTGCTATAATGATCGCCCTAAGAAGGTTTCTAGTATTTTGAAATGCTTTAAATCTTCTTCTTCTTTAATTTCTAATATTAAGCAAACTGAAAAAAATATTCACATTTCATTCGCAGAAATGAACTATTCTTAGCTGGCTCATGAAAGATTAGATTTCAAACTTCCAAACAACATTAATTTTTTAATTCCCACCCACCAGTGCTATGATTCATTCTGCATTCAGATGTGTGCTTTCTCCTAGAAGTCTTGCAGTTATTCGTACAACTTGAACTTTGTAAAAATAGAAGGGGGAATGTACCTGTTAGCTGAATTCAACCTAACTCATCTCTAAAATGAAGCTTGCAGAGAAACCTAGCTAATACGCCTCTCCTTTCAGAAAGGTTTAAAAGAAACCTTAAAGTATTGAGAATCAGTTGTGTCTGTCACAAATGGAACGTGAACAAATAAGCATTAGGAACTCTCCACGTTAGTTCTTCAGGGCCCATTGACCCAAAGGGAAAAGACACTGATGAATAGCGCCTTTGGAAGCTGGAGATACCAGCCCAAGAAAACCTCAGCTTCCAAGGTGACCTCCATTTGCTGTGGAGACAGAGCCACAGCCCCTCACTGTTGGTATTAAAGCTCCCAGGCAAACAAGGGGAGAGTCAAAAAAAGGTTTGGCATGGCCCGGGGCACTTAGAACCTAGAAGAGCAGTTCTTCTGAGGACAGTATTCGCCAGAAGACAATCTTTTAACAGTTAAAAGCCTGCCTACTGCTGTGCTGAACCCTGTGAGAATATGAAGGGTGATGCCCTATGCTCTCCAGCACAGCAACCCCAGATTTTCCCTGTCTTCCATTCACAGCACATATGCGGTTAATTCTGTACACCATCCTGACTTCCGGCCTGATAAAGTACACGCTACTCTTGGTATCTACAGGGGATAGGACCCTAGATTTCCAACCCTCCACTCTACATGGTCACCAAAATCTGCATATGCTCTGGTCCTTTCTATAAAATGGTGTCATATTTCCCTATCACCTGTCCAAGTCATCTCATATGCTCAAATCATGTCTGGATGACTTATCATACCAAAGAAGCTGTTAGACTATATTGTTTAGGGACTGATGACAACAAAAAGGTTTTACATGTTTAGATAGATGTAATTTTTTCAAGTATTTTCAATTCACAATATTGTGCATGCACATATGCAGATATGAAGGATAGGGAGGGCCAAATATCCTTCGGTCCTCCCCGTGAGGCTGTCTTCCGCCAGACACCAGTTCTGCCTAACCCTGTAAGTCCTGGGAGCCTCTGGCCACCACAACACCAGCACCTGTCAAGGAGGGAACAGTGTCCTGGTTGGCCACTGCCAGGAACCTTGGCTACCATACTCAATGCCTACGTGTCTCACCGTCACATCTACTAATCACTAGCTACTTCTACCCTCTTCATGGAGTTTAAATCTATCACTTCTCTATGCCCACTGGCACACTAGCCTGGCTCAGTGTGGCTACCATTTCCCTTGCTTCATTTATTTGCTTGTTTGTTTGTTTTTGTTTAGATTGAATCCAGGGCCTCTACACTGCTCTACATCTTCAAACTCCCCCACTATCACCACCACCACCTTACAAGAGAAAGTCTTGCTAAGTTACTAAATGCCCAGACTGGACTCAGATTTTCAATCCTTCCATCTCAGTCCCCCAGAATGCTGGAATTACAGGCAGGCATCACCATGTCCAAGTTCAACAGCCTTTTAATTCACTCCCTCTACCAGCTGAAGCCTCTCTGATCCTTTGAGTGCTGTTGTTTAGAATAGCTATCAGTGGAGTGCTGCCCAGTTTAAGCTTCTTCAGAGGATTCCCACTGGCCCCAGGATACCACTAAGCTCTCTACCATGCATTTTGGATTTACCACTGGCTTTCTTCCCCAGGCTACTCTCTTACTACTTTCGAAAAATTGAATAACTCCTATGCCCCTAAATGTATAGACCTATACTCTTTCTCAACTTGAAGCCCTCTCTGGTTAGTCTGACCTTGTCTTATAAGATTAAACTAAGTCTCTTCCACAACATGACATGAAAGAAAAATCATGGTAGTTTGTTCATGCACTAACCTTGTTCAGAGGATTCCAACATGACTATTTCACTGAAGCAAAAATTTCATTGTGTATTCATAACATATCCATAGAAAATTTAGCTAATATTTGTCAGGCACCTACTATGTTCTTGTCTATACTCTGAATTTTTATTTTTGACAATTGTTGTCATTCTCAGAGCAACTCTATGAGTTGCCACAATTATTATCCCCATTTTTCAGATGAGGAAACTGATAAAACAGAATTGTTAGGTAAAAATGACATAGATAATAAGTGGGAAGAGCCAGGATTCTAACTGTAGCTATCAGCATTAGGGTTAACTACTGAACTTAACTATAACTCCAGAGGTAATCAGAGAGCACAAACTATGTTTGAATTCATGAAAGATGACAAGTGTGTGCCAATGGATGTTAATAAAATCTTTGCATGTCAGAGTTGGGGGTAGTAATGATGACCAGAGTGTCTAACCTACAAATCCCTGTAAGAATTAGCTCTATCATATAAACATCATATCTTCCTGCTTGGTGCATAATTCACCAGGGAAAATTTTTCATATTATATTAAAATTTCAGCCCACTTTGAGGAAAAACAAAGTAGAAATATCACACTGTAGAATTATTTTCCTGCCAAAACTAAAACTACATAATTAATACTACAGAAAAATGTGGGATCCCAATGCTTTGAAAATCTAAACTGTATGTCATTTTGCCATTTATAGTTTATTAACAAAATTAGATGCAGCTTTTTTATATTAACTGCTGTACATTTTTCTGATGTTAAATCAATACAGCTTCCATTTTTCATGTAACAGAAATTTAGAAAATTAAATACATTAGACAAGTGGTCATAATGCAACCATAAAATGAAATATGAAAGATTAAAATAATGACTATTATTTATCATGCTGATTTGCATCCCCAAATAGTAAAAGTTCTAATTGCTTGCCTTAGGTTCCTATAAGTATAAAAATAAAATATGGACGAACAGATTGGCCTTTCCCTTTTCTGGAAAAAAAAAATTTTCTTGGGCGCAGAATATGTGGTCAATAAATACTTCATTGATTGATTCCTGTAATAAGCTTGTTTAGTTGCTAGAACATCTTGACACTTAGTATTTTAAATAGTGGGAGAAGAGGGCAGAAGCTACTTTTATCCGGCTCCAGTGAACTATATTTTAAAACATGTGAGGGTTGAAGGAAAAAATAAGGACATTTTAGAAATGAACTGAAAAAAAGGACCACAGCAGCGCAGAGCAAAACATTTCTACAGAAGCCTTTGTACACCAGCTTATCCATTCACTTACATACACTTACACAGCACTCGTTATGTATTGGGCATGGTACTATTTCTTGACAAATGCCAGTGAATGAACAGACTTTTGTCATCTCAGGGCTTATGTCCCAGTGGGAGGTTACACCATCACACAATGAGAATCTCAGCATGGCATGTCACCAACATGGAGTCAGCTATGAAGTCCCTGGATCGTGTCTTCCTGCCTTCTCTTTCTATACTCCCAAATGCACTTCGAAGCACAGCCTCCTATCACCCCCCACTTAGTCATGATCCCGTCTATGTGAAGCTTCCAATACAAACGTTCTTCTGTCTTGTTCCAGATTTAAATTACACTTCCCTGGAATCTCAGCGCTCAGCTGGAAAGAACCAGTGAGATGATTTGTGTTAGGACATGAATGACTGATAGTTTACTTGCATTCTTCATAATGATGTTTGCTAAGAGCAATGATTCACTGAAAATTTTAGACAGGCATAGCAGATATTATGGGGAAAGTAGGATTAGTTAACGTGAGAGCTTCTCTGGGTCCCTTGACACTAGACTTAAGGATTTTTTTTTTATGCCACTCAGTTTGACCCTGAATGGCATCATATCTAGAAGAAGTTACAGCCCAGAAAGTTTAGCAAAACAAATGGTATAAAGGGTATGGATAAAGACTTAAATCCCTAATGAATAAAGGGATAGAAATCTTGGAAAGTGCAGACCATAATCACCAGTAACAAGATAAGCCCATGATCACATTTGCACTTACTGGAAAATTATTTATCTATGTAGCTGATATTCCATGGTCCAAACATCTCATTAACACACTTCAATTTACATCAAGGTCTCTTTAATCCCAAACTGTAAAGTCAACAAGAAAAGTAATGCTCTAAAATGCAAGTTTTCTCTATTTAAATGAGTCCTTTTCTTCTGTTGAAAACTAAACACGACTCTTAAATCTTGCCACATTGCCGTGAGTATTAAATCTCAAAGATACTCTGGTATTGTGAATTCACAGGACAGGTAGTATGTTTGGGTAATAAGCTGAGATGTGTCAGCTATTTTTTAAAAGTCTCTTAACCATCGTTCCCTGATGTCCCTGATATCCCCAACCTCACCCACTACCCCCAAGAGCATTACTAATATGTCCAAAATTTTATTTTTCCCACAATAAACCAAGTTAGGGCAAAGTCACAAACTAAGCACAGGATAGCCAGGTTTGGTGGTACATGCCTGTAATCCCAGAACTCAGGAGGCTGAGACACGAGGATCACCACGCGTTCAAGGCCAGCCTGGGCTACACAGTGAGTTTAAGGCCAGCCAGAACTATGTATTGAGACCCTATCGCAAAAACAAACAAACAAACTGAGCATAGAATCATCATGGGATGAGCTATCAGTTCTAGTTTTTGTTATATTCAGTTCATTCCATCAAAGCAAGTTCCAGAAAAATGCTCTATTTCATAAAGGTAGTTGTCCTCCTATATACAAATGTTTGTCAATTTGAACTCATGCTTTGTTAATAAATTAAACAAAAAAACTTTTAAAATTCAACCACAATGAAATATTTCATTATTTGCCTTTCCCATGCCTCCTCAGAATCTCTGAGAGCTCCCCTACGTGTGGCAAAGTGACAGGAGAAAAATGTGTTCCCAAGCTACTTTTAGAAATTCACGGTATAGCTAAGAAGCATATCATTATGGCCTTTTCAAAGACATGCTGTAAACATCCTGCATTGAATAAAATAGGCAAGGCTTTTTTAGAAAAGAAGTGAGACCTACTTTCAGTACCAGTGAAAGCACAGCCATTGAAAAGCACATTCTGTATATTTGCCCTGAACAATCTCAGTGGGAAAACTCATCACTCTGTATTTTAGTTGTCTCCTCAATTGCCTGGATACCCTACTAGGTTGGAAGGCATGGACTCAGGGGCACAGACTGTCTTGGTCACTACTGAGAACCATGCATCTACCATACAATAGGCACACAACTGTAGCATTTGTTTTGTAAATGATTACCTCCCACAGGAGCAATTAATATTCAAAGGCATCCCAGAAATCATGCTTCTCTGTACCATGGGATCCTTTCTTCATGGTGCTCTCTTCCTTTTCGGGCAAGTTGATGGAGCTGGCACTTGAGGGGTTTGAATCTAAAGGTGGTGCTCAGCAAATTCAAACCTACCAGCAGCCACAACAAGTTGGTCTTTGGGTACCTGAAGGCATAGGAATAGGAATATGCAGGAAAGGAAGAGATTGATTACACAAGATGTGAATTTTCAAGTGATTTAGACACCAAATGTGCTATTTGATTGATTAGTTTCATAGCTATGAAAAACTGCCTGGCCTGTTGAGCTGCCACATAATGAGGCAAGTCTTCATCTAACATTTGCAGTTATTGTCACAATATCTTCTCCCTTCAGAATTTATGCTCAAGAACTGACTTTATGCTTAGATAGGGAAAGCTGTAGGACAATTTTATATAAGAGAAAGAGAGAAAGAAATGAGAAAAGGGAAAAGGAAATAGTTGTAGAGGAAAGCCAGAGGAGCAGAAAAGGTGGTGAAGGAAAGAGAAGAAGGGGGGGAAAGTGGAAGGATAAGAACAAGGAGGAGGAGAAAAGGCTCCCCGACACTTAGGGTGACCTTGGCCATAGATAGATTTTTTTGCAAGCTTCTCCTATCTGTTGCTGACAGTGAGGTTGGTTATATTTGGCCAAAATGACAAAACGTTACTATAAGGCCAAGCCATGAGCTCAGAGGGTAAGGAGAGGATGAAAGTCTCAAAGTAATGTAAAAAACTATGGTTTTTAGGAAATGAGGAAAGACCTAGTCTGGACGATCAGAAGAAGCACTGGAAAAAGATGTTGACATTGATGGTGATGGAGAAGAGGGGAACTGGCAGTGGTGATAATGATGGCCAGGTTTCCCAGGGCCCAGTAAGCTCATTTGCTTCTTACAACTACTCTAGCAAGTAGGTCTTGTTATTGTAAATCCCACTTTACAGTGAAGGAACAGGTAAGTTCAATGTACCCAGTCACATTGTCAGCCTAAGGTAGAGCCAGCCTGTTCTTCCAGTAAGTCTGGTTGTAACAGTCTTACCTACTATATTAACTTCCTGTAGTCACTATAAGAGATGAACAAAGATGTAGTGGCTTAAAGCAACAAAAAATTTATTCTCTCATAGTTCTTGAAGCCAAAACTCTAAAACTGGTATCATTGGAGTAAAATCAAGATGGTAGTCCAGAGTCTCTAGGGAAGAATTTATTTTTTGTCTCTTCTGAAACTCCTGGTAGCTGCCAGCATTCCTTGGCTTGGGTTCACATCACACTCATCATCAAGGCCAGCACATTTCTCAAGAACCTATGTCTCTGCTTTGTCTTCACATTTCTGTCTGTCTGTCTGTCTGTCTCTTTCCATATTAAATTTCCCAATATCTCTCTTTTATAAGGACACTTGCGATTGCATCTAGGGCCTGCCCAGATAATGTAATTTCTCCATTTCAGCATCCTTAACATGATCACATCTGCCATTTTGTCAAATAAAGCAATATTTACAAGTTCTAGGATCAGGCCTTCTAGAGATTGCCTTCACAGTAATGTGAATGTACTTAACACTACTGAACAGTACACTGAAACATTATTATGGTGGTAAGTTTTGTTGTATTTTACCACAATTTTTAAAAATTAATGCCAAAAAATCCCATATTCCATGCAAAAAATATGCCTACACCAATTTAGATGGTTCTTCCCTAGCTTTAGCATAATTTTAGAAAAGAAATTTCAAGTTAAGAAATTGATACTGGATTTGAGACAAGATGGCAGACTGGTAGGTAGCAGGAGAGAGACCCTCTCTGAGAGAGACAGCTCAAATGTCAGAATAAAATACCCTGGAGAGACCAAAACAGAGAGAGATGGACTCTCACAACCCACGAAGAAACTAAAGTGCAAAAAAACTGCTCGAATATGAGGCCCGGGGGCTACTATTAGTGAAGATAAGATCAGCAAGCACGGCACCCTCCTCAAGCCACCTGAATTCCCGCCCGACCTGAACAAGTGATCCGCGCCGAGGCAACTGGCTTGAGCCGCCGGAGTGCGGAGCTGAACAGCCCTGCGTGCAGCTCGCCAGGACCGGCTCTGCACACGACCCACCCAGAGGCACCGTGAATTCCCACCGCAGACGTGCTGAAGTCGGAGGTCGGGGAGCCCAGCAGTTCTCGGGGACACGGTGACTGATGGGACTAAGACCCTCCCACAAGAAAGGGGAAACCGACTGGATGACATGTTGGATTTGGGCAGGGCAGCCCTAACTCCATAAGGAAGTGGCTTCAGCTGGTTACTCCCCTCGCCAAGCAGATTGGTGGAATCGGCTTGGACTAGGCCGCGCCCCTGAGATAAGTGCACACTGACTCAGTGAAGGCCTGCAAAGGTTGACTGGCCCAGAAGGGAGGAGCTAGCGCACACTGCCCCTGGCTGAACTCTAATCTCTGATAACCTATTGAAGAGAGCTAAAGCTCCTAGCCTGCGCCCTCTAGAGGAGCGTTAACAAACAAGAAAAGGGTCTGGGCATTATACTGTACACTTGTATGGAAGGAACCAAAAACATGAAGAAAGGGAGAAATAAGAAAACACTCCCAGCCCCCAACCCTGAGAACATTGATCCAGGAGAGGTAAACACAAAAGAGATTGAGGGCAGCAAAAATGCAACATCAAACACAGTGCTAGCGGACATAAAGAGATATCTTCAGGACCTCGTAAGCGGGACCAAAACTGAAATATTAATTCAAATTAAACAAGAGATAAGTAGATTAATAAAAGAAGGGCTGGGCACCTCTCAAGAAGGCACAGACAAAAGAATGGAGGAAAAAAAATGGAGAGAAAAATTTAATGAAGAATTCAAGAAAAACCTAGAATTCATGAAACAGATTCAAAGAGATTATCAGGAAACTAAAGACTCGATAGAAAGCTGGCAAAGCTGCTTGAAAGAAACCAAAGATAGACTATCAAAAATTGAACACAGGCTTGCAATGTGGGGTCAGGAAAGGGAAGATCTCTTAAAAATAACAAGGGAGCAGGCAGTAAAGATACAAAGACTGAAAGATGACAAGAGGATCTATAACTTAAGAATAAAGTATGTGAATGAAGAAGCAGGAATCAAATCAGAGGAATTACAAAGGCTATTCACAGAAATTATTAAAGAAAATTTCCCAAGCATAGAAAAAAGAAATGACATGCAGAAGTATGAAGCATACAGAACTCCAGCCACCTACAACTCAAACAGAGCTACACCCAGACACATAATAATCAAGATCCCAGAAAGTCAAAATAAGAACAGAATATTAAAAGCCATCAGAGAAAAGAAACAGATCACCTATAAAGGAAAACCCATCAAAGTCACAGCAGACTTCTCCACACAGACCATCAGGTCAAGAAGAGCTTGGAGTAAAGTAATTCAAGCACTGAAGGAGAACAATCTCCAGCCCAGATTGATGTATCCTGCAAAACTCTCTCTAGAAATTAATGGAGAAAAAAGAGGCTTCCATGACAAAGAGGAGCTAGAAGAATTTGTGACCACCCGTCCAACCCTACAAAAAATACTGCAGGACATTCTAGGGAGAGAGAACAAGAATATGAGCATTTCAGGAACAGTGGCAGAGAGGCCTCAATGAACGAGGCAGACAGTGAAGTGGAAGAGAAAAATAGACTATCAGTGGCATAAAAATAGAATAGCAGAAATGAGGCACAGAAGATTGGCTATCATCTCTAGTATAGAGGGCCTCGAAATACTAACAGAGAGAAACACAGGCAGAGTAGATCAGGAAATAGAGTCCATTGAGCTGCTCTATATAGGGAGGCAATGGGACCCAAAACAAGCAGTGCACCCCATGGGAGTGAAAGGGGAGGAACTGTCTAAAAAAGGGAGGCAGAGGATATTGTTAATGGGGTAACAAGATTTAAAATTTACATTATTCTCACCACTCTGCTTGGATGGATTATGTGCTGTTCCAGTTTGTCTACTTACACTAGACTTGAGGACATGGTCAGCTATCCCAAAAA
>PVJX010014194.1:0-45496 GCA_004027295.1 Dolichotis patagonum
CTAGGAACTGTAGGCGAGGCTTCTAGTGACTGGGAAGCTGCACCCAGCAACTCATAACCATCCTGGAACCCTCCCTGGGGCCTGAAGGGTGTGGGAGTCTGCACCCAGTGACCTGAATTTACACAGGAACTCTCAGTGAGGCCCATGGGGATTGCAAGTCAGCACCCAGTGACCTGCCCACATCCAGGAACCATCTCTGGACCCATGGAGATCAAGAGTACACCCAGAGACCCACTGTCATTTGGGAACCCACAGTGAGGCCTGCAGAGACTGGGAAACTGTTCTGAGTGACCCACCCAGACCCAGGAACCACAGGTCACATTCCCGGGGACTGGGAAGCCGCACTGAGCAAACCATCTGGGAACCCTATCTGTGGCCTGTGGGGACTGGGAAGCTGCACTCAGCAGCCCACAGTCATTCAAAAACCCTCAGTGAGGCCCACAGGGACTGTAATTCTGCACTCAACAACCCACACATGTCCAGGAACCATCGCTGAGGATTGTGGGAACTAGAAGTCTGCCCTCAGTGGACCTTACATATCCAGGAACCATCTCTAAGGCCCACAGGTACTGGAAGTCTGCACTCTGAGACCTGCAGCCATCAGAAACTCTCAGTGAAGCTGGATGAACTGAGAGCAGAGTAAACAACTAGGGATTGACATCCGTATGAACTGGAGGAACACAGGAAAATGTCAAACTAAAGAACAAAATGCAATCTCAAACTTCAAGTTCACCCAGAGCTAGTACAGAAACATCAATGAAATTAGAAATAACAAACCTGAAATTTCTGAAATGATAGCAATGGAAGTAAAGAAACAATTCCAGGAAGCTTTAAAGGAAATCAGATCAGTGAAAAAACTCTCAGGTAAAAACAGAAATGATAAACATAATGAAAGAATTAGTGAGCATACCCAAAGAAGACACAGAAAACAAAATAGAAGAGACATAGAAACAAAAGAGACATAGAAAACAAAATAGAAAATGATGGAAACCTTAAATGAACAATACAGGAAACAAGTATAAAACATGAAACAGATTCAAGCAGATATCCAGGAAATAAAAAACTGCACTGAAAGATGGCAAAATTGCAAAAATTGAAATTGAAGACATATTTTCAGACCTTTAAGACAGGAATGTGGCTAGTGATCATGAAAGGAAACAACTGTAAACAGTAAAAAAGAATCAGGAAATAACAATTCAGTTGCTGCAAGATGATACAAAGAGAAAAAAGTAAGAATGATTAGGGTAAACAAAAAAAACAGGAAAGCACACAAGTGACATGAAAAGACCAACAATACCAAAATGCACATTGTTCTCAACTGTACATGGGACCTTCTCTAAAATAGACCATACACTAAACCATGAAATATGCTTAAGTAAATTCAAATGAACTAAAACTTTCCCATGCATATGTTCTGATCATAGAGCACTGAAACTGAAAGTGACTGGCAAAGGAAACCACAAAAGTTTCATAAACACATGGAAATTAAATAGTATCCTGCAGAACAGACAATTAAAGAAAAAATTCAACAATATATACAATCAAATGAAAATGTATATACAATTTACTGGAAACTAAGGAATTCAATGAAAGCAGTACTCGGAAATTTATAGTGGTGAATTTTCATATCAGGAAAACTGAGTGAGCACAAATTAAATACCTGATGCTACATATCAAACTACAAGAAAAAGAAGAGCAAGTCAAACGTAACTCCAAAGAGGAGAGGAAATTATGAAGATCAGAGCAGAAATTAATGCAATTGAGACTAAGAAAACAATATAAAAATTATTGAATAGAGCAGTTGGATCTTTGAAAAATACAATAAAATTCACAATCTCCTAGCCAACCTTATCAAAAAAAGGAGAAAAAAATTCAAATTCATGCAATAACTAATGAAAAGGGTGAAATCACTACAGATCCTGTGGAAACATAGATCTTCAATACCTACTGTTAAAAGCTTTATTCTCATAGACTGGAAAACTCAGGTGTCATGGACAGACGCCTATAAACATAAAAACTACCAAAGCTAGACCAAGAAGATATAAAACTTCTGAATAAGCCAATATCAGTTATTGAAACTGAATATATAGTTAAAACTTACCAACAAGAAAACACCTCAGGTCCTCATGGATTCACACCTGAAATCCCGAAGAAATTTAGAGATAATGCAATACCAATATTCCTCAAGCTCTTTACTTAAGTTGAAAAGGAAGCAATTCTCCTTGCTTCATTCTGGGAGGCAAATATTACCCTGATATCAAAATCACAGGGAGCTATAACCTAAAAAGAAAATTACATATCAATTTCTCTAATAAACTTAGATGCAAAAATCTTCAATAAAATACTAGCACACAGAATGCAGCAAATCATTACGAAGAGTCTGTATTACAACCAAATGGTATTCATCCCAGGAATAAAGGGGTGGTTCAGCATATGCAAATCACTATATGTAATACACAATATTAACAGAGCAAAAGACAAAACTCACATGGTCATCACAACAGATTCAGAAAAAGCTTCCTTTGATAAAAGCAACACTCAGTCTTGGTAAAAAAAAAAAAAAAAAAAAAAAAAACCTAGAGGCTGGGGTTATATCTCAGCAGCAAAGCAACTGCCAGTCAAGTATAGGGTCATTAGTTCAATCCCCAGTACCAAAAAAAAAAGAGAAAAATTTAAGGATAATCAGAACACATGGTCTTTAACTCAGTTTGATAAAAGCCATCCATAACAAAGCAACAACCAACATTATACTAAGTAGTCAAAAACTGAAGCTTTCACTCCAAAATCAGGAACAAGACAAGGTTATCCACTATCATCACTCCTTCATTATAGTTCTGGAAGCATTAGCCAGAGTCATGAGACAAGAGAGAAATAAAAGGTATAAGGACAAGAAAGGAAGAAGTCAAATTATCATCATTCACAGAGGAAATGATATTCTACATAGAGAACACTAAATACTCCACCAACAGTATTGCAACCTAATAAGGAAATTCAGCAGGGTAGCTTGGTACAAAACAAGTATTCAAAAGTAAATAGCATTCCTGTACATGTACACACACACACACTCACACACACATTCACACACACACACTCACACACACACACAAACTCATTGAGAGAGAAATTAGGGAAACCACACCCTTGATGATAACATCAAAAAAGATGAAATACTTAAGAATCAATGTAAAAAAGGAAGTAGAAAATTTATGCGTCGAAAATTACGGTACTCTGAAAAAAGAAATTGAAGAGAAATTCAGAAAATGGAGATATCCTTTTCTCATGGATAGGAAGAACCGACATTGTGAAAATGGCCATATTCCCAAAACTATTATACAGTTTTAGTGTGATCCTCATAAAAATACCAATAGCATACCTCATAGATCTAGAGAAAACATCCTCAAATTCACATGGAACCATAAGTGACCTAGAATAATAAAGTTAATCCTGGACAACAAAGGCAAGGCTGGAGACATCGCAATCCAGACTTGAAATTACATTACAAAGGTGCTAAAATAAAATCAGGATGGTATACACACACACACACACACACACACACACACACACACACATGAAACAGATGTGACAATCAACAGAACACAACTGAAGATACAGACACAACTAAAGGCACACTTAACCACCATATCTTTTAAAAAGGGGCCAAATATGTTCACCGGAAGAAAGATAGCCTCTTTAATACATGATGTTGGAAAAACAAGCTTTATAGAGGCAAAAAACTTAAACTAGACCCATTCCTATCACCATGCACTAAACTAACGTCAAAATGGATAAAAAAAATCTAAATTTTAAGACAGAAGCACTAAACCTCATGGAAGAAAAAGTAGGTGGAAATCTGTATGACATAGTGGTAGCCTTAGAGTTCATGAACAAAAGTGCATGAGAAGTACTTCAAAGAATCAACAACTGGTATTTCATCTTAATAAGAGGCTTTTGCAAAACAGAGTGGAAAAGATTTTTCCAACAATCTCTCAGTCAATGGCCTTTTGTCTAGAAAGTATAAAGAACTGAAAAAAACCAAACCCCTGATATTTAAGGATGCAATCCAACAATGGCATCTGAGATGAACACACAAGTTTTAGATGAAGAAATACAAACAGCTAATAAATATTTGAAAAATGCTCAACATCATTGATTATTTTAGAAATTCAAATTAAAACTACATTGAGATATCAACTCACTCCAGAAAGAATGGCTAACTTCAAAACATTAACCAATAACATGATGGTGAGGCTGTAGGGAAAAGGGTACATTTCTCCATTGTTTTTGGGAGTGTAGACATGTGCAACCACTGTGAAAATTACTATAGAGACTCTTCCAAAAGCTAGAATTAGAGGACCCATTCAACCCAGCTATTCCCCTTCTGCACATTTTCCCAGAAGAATTGAAAACATCATACCACAGTGTTATATGTGCATCCATGTTTATAATAGCACACTTTGTAATAGCTAAATCTTTGAAACAACCCAAATGCCCATAAACTCCAGAATGGACAAAAAAGATGTAGTATTTTTATATAATGGAATGCTACTCAGCCTAAAGAATGTTAAACTAAAGGCTTTTTTGTTTTGATTTTTTTTATTTTAAACAAAATAAAACCAAGGAAAATAAAATGGAATAAAATCAATGAAAATAAATTAGCATAAGTGATACAGGACTTCAAAATCTTATGAAATCAGCAATAGTTACCATTATGCCTTTTGTTGTCTTCAAAATAGCTGCAGATAACTTCAGATATAGCAAAAATGAAGCAGAGCAGAATAGAGTAGAAAAAGTAAAAACAAAACAATGAATGCAGTAAAAGATTTCAAAATAAGCTAATAGTAAATCCCAAATGGCTACCATAATATATCTTGTTGTCTTTTAAATAGCTGTTCATGCCATCAGATTTATCATAATGAAATGAAACAGAAGAGAATAAAACCCAATGCAAGATAACAATGAAAATGATATGGTCTCCAGGCCGGGATCACCTCCTTGTGAGGCCTGGTTCTCTCCCCTTGCAGTCTGCATATGTCACTGACTCATAGATAGAGGCTTGGGTGTGGCTGTCCCTGCTCCAGCAGCAGCCTGCACTTGGCACTGGTTTCCAGGTGAGGATCACCTCTTTGTGTGGCCTGGTTCTCTCCCTCTGCAGTCTACACTGAATGCTTTTGTAGGAAAATTGATAAGGTTAGAAACCATACTCATAAGTGAAATAAAGCAGATTTGCCTGTGTAAACAATGAATTGTCTCACTAGTGTAAAATACTGAAAGAGTAAATAAGATATAAAAGTTACAATAGATATAGTAAAAGGGAAAGAAACTGCTCAAAAGGAAATTATATTGTTTGATCAATCTTGCAAGCCTGTATCTGATAGCCTGAGCAATTACCTTGATGATAATATGCAATGTAACAATAATCATCAAATTCCTATCATTTTGTTTTGAAATCTTAATTGTTATTGTTCTATTTTGTCATTTTGCTTTTGTTGTTTTTAAATGTTTATTTAATTCTTGATTTTTGTGAGGTTTTTCTCTTTAAAATAAAAAAAAATACTGTCTGTAATAATTCAGCAATAATACTAAATTCTAAAATTATGGCTTTATATGCATAGAACCTTTTGCTCACTAGCAGCACTGACCCATTTTCTCATGGCATATTACACTTGTATTATTGTTTAAAACTGTAGAAAGTTTTCCCAGAGAAATTGAGAGATATAGTAACATAGTAGGGAAGAATGTAGAATAAACTTAGTAAAAATAAAATTTGAAAATGAGTATGTTTTACTTAGATATATCTTTTATCATCTGCTTCTTTTTACAGTGTCTCATTCTATCATAAGTATAGGTATTTCAAATCAATCAGGCCTATCCTTAAAGGGGGAAAACAATTTGAACAATTCATTTACGTTGTTATTTATTTTGAGAGAATGTTTAGCATTGTACTTCAATTTTTCAAACATTTTAATAAAAAAATCTTGAACATAACAAACTTGGAAGTCATCTGTTTCAAAAACTTTTGCTTACAACAATGATAGTGCCATTTGATATGCAAATGTTTAAAAGTAGAATGACACTGAGTTTACAACTTGTTTCGTTAAATCAGAAAAATTTTGACTATTTCATCAAACAACATCATTTCAAACAGAAAAGCCATTTTTACAAACCAATGCAAGTGAATAGGTACACTTCCATACCAGTTCACTTCATTTTAGTTGCTTTACGACTTTTGCCAATATCTGATTTTTCTATCCAAATTCTTCTCTATGTAGTTAGCCCAAAGTTTGTACTTTGTATCTCCTGAGACAGACCATTCCACCTTTGTACCTTTGAAACTGTTAGAAAGTTCAAGGTTGCAAGATAAAGTTTTCCTTTCTAACTTTAATATTTTCTATTTAATTCTGCCCTTTTCAATGATGAGGTCAAGTTGATTCCTTCTACATGATAGTCCTTTCTACATCTGAAAACCTCATTTCTACCCCAACACATGAATTACTGGATTTATTACTCAGTCATATTTTCTCAAGCTAAACTTCCCCAAAGATTCCTCATGTAATTTGAGCTTGTTTCTTCTTCATCATATTTGTAACTCTCCTGCCTCTTTACTATTTATTAATAGTAAATGACTTGTCTGACTGATCATTGTTATATATCATCAAGAAGAGACTTCAATTACCAATGATTCTCTTCAACTATGGCACAAATGCATATCTGAATTAACATCATTAAGTGGCCTTACATATCAAAAAGATCACTGGAATGCTCCTATTAATCTCCATATGTAATATAAAATTAATATATGCAAATTAAGATTTTTAAGAGACTCTGTGTACTAAAAGGATCACTGGGGCATTCATATTAGTCTATATATGTAATGTAAAATAAAACAGAACCAATAATTAGTTGAAGTATATTACTTTGCCCCAAATGACACAGTATTATACCAATGCTAACATTTAATTAATAAATACAGTGAAAACGTCAAAATGGTATTTAGTGCTTAAAGTGTACTCCAGTACACATAGAGCAAAATTAAAATCTCATGTATTCTAGAAGTAGTAGTGATTTGACTACAGGGAAGAGTCACACAATGTTGCTATGACTAGTACATCCACTGAAGAATAGTTCATAATATAACTTCCTTGTGTGATTTCTACTGAGTAGGACAGTTATTTAAACAAACCAATATACTCCAGAAGTCATAACATACCAAAGATTTAAAACCATAGGGCTTTAAAAAACTATACCTTACATATCTTGTAAATTACATCTTTATCCATTTTGTAAAGTCACCTATAAGAAAGAATAACATTTTTACTTATTACTTTAATTTTTATTCACAATAAAATATATTTGTCTTACCTTTGGGCCTGCTGCTGAATTTTCATTACTATGAACACATTGATATGTGAGGAACTACTTTCTCATTCAGTAGGGTTATTTTTTACTTTTTAGTATTGTTTGCAGTAAATGAGAAAAAATATTTTTTTAATTTTATTTAAAGAGAAAAAAACAGAATAAAGGGTAGCAACAATCTAGAATTCCAAGAAAAGAACAACAACAAAAAAAACTAAGAAATTATTACTTGACAAATTACATACTGACTTATTAGAAATAGTTGTTCAAATTACAAAGTTAAAACATGTAAAGTAGACATTCAAACAGTGACACTGTTAACAGTTCTGCTCCACGATCTGACAAAAACAGCAATATGGTCATCCATCTTACTCACTCAGATATACATGCAATTATATCAAAAGTGTAAACTTAAACACAAAACAGAACAAAGTGGGTCACAAGAAAGCAATGTAAGAGACATAAATTTCAAAGCTAGACAATCAGAGATATTCACTCTATTGTATTGCCTCTTGTTTTCTTCCAAATAGTTGTCCATATTGTCACATACAGGGAATTCACATGAAACAACATAGTATGGAATTGATCTGAGCAGGACGAGGAAGGCATTTCAGGTCTTCAAGACCTGACAATAGGCAAACCAAGAATGGTTGTCATAGTGTCTCTCATTCTCTTCAAAACAGCTGTCCATACCTTCATGTGTGTTGAACTTAAACAAAACAAAACAGGCTAAAATCATTCTGAACAAAGAATGATAGTTTTGCTGGATTTCATATTATGACATTATGGAATCAGCACTGGGTACTGTAGTGTTTCTTTTTCTTCAAAGTAGTTGTTCATTTCAACATGTGTTATATAGTTGGTTCTCGTAAACTGTTTATAAACTCTACACATGCATGAGTCTCTACATGTATATCTATCCTTTCTGTATTAGAAGGAAAAACAAAACAAAGCAAGACAAAACAATTCCTAGAAAAGCATGAAGCAAAAAGTCATATAAAACCACAATACAAGGTGATCTACAATGGTTACCATGGTGTCTCAGCAGAGTATAACAACATTAATAAAAATGAAGCATTGGAGACATTATAAGACTTCAAAAGCATGTAATAATCAAACCAGACTGGGTATCTTAGTGAATCTTGTCATCTTCAGTATAGTTGCCTATATTCTTAGACTTGATGCTATCAATCATAACAGATTGAATAAAATCAGTCAATACAAAACAGCAATCTAACAAACCAGATTCAAATAAGATCAGTCATAATAGGACAGTATAAGTTATACAGGGCTTCAGATTAAGTTGATAGGAAATTAAGAATGATTACCATAATATGTCCTCTTATTTTTGGGATAGCTGACCATGTCCTCAAGTCTAGTGTAAGTAGATAAACTGGAACAGCATGTAATCCATCCAAGCAGAGTGATGAGAATAATGTAGATTTTAAATCTTGTTACCCTATTATCAATATCCCACTGCCTCTCTATATAGAGCCTCTCAATGGACCCTATCTCCTGATCTACTCTGCCTGTGTTTCTCTCTGTTAACATTTCAAGGCCATCTATGCTAGAGATTACAGCCAATCTTCTCTGCCTTATTTCTGCTATTCTGTTTTTCTGCCATTGGTTGTCTATTTTTCTGTTCCGCTCCACTGTCTTCCCCGTTCACTGAGGCCTCTCCTGATCTCCTTTTCCTATGCTTGGGAAGTTTTCCTTAATTTCTGTGAATAGCCTTTGCAATTCCTCTGTTTTGACTCCTGCTTCTACATTCACATGCTTTATTCTTAAGTTATAAATCCTCTTGTCATCTTCTAGCCTTTGTATGGTTACTGCCTACTCCCTTGTTATTTTTAAGAGATCTTCCCTTTCATGATCACACATTGCAAACCTGTGCTCAATTTTTGATAGTCTATCTTTGGTTTCTTTCAAGCAGTGTTGCCAACTTTCTATGGAGTCTTTAGTTTCCTGGTAATCTCTTTGAATCTGCTTCATGAATTCTAAGTTTGCTTTATATTCTTCATTGAATATTTCTCTCCTTTTGTGTTCCTCCATTCCTCTATGTCTTCTTGAGAAGTACTTAGCCTTTCTTTTATCTACTTATCTCTTGTTTAACTTGAATTAATATTTCAGTTTTGATCTCATTTATGAGGTCCTGAAGATACCTCTTTGTGTCCGCTGACACTGTGTTTGATGTTCCACATTTGCTGCCCTCGATCTCTTTTGTATTTACCTCTCCTGGATCAATACTTCCAGGGTTGAGGGCTGGGGCTTTTTTCTTATTTCTCTCTCTCATCATGTTTTTGGTTCCTTCCATACAAGTGTATAGTGCAATTCCCAGCCCCTTTTCTTATTGGTTAAGGTTCCTCTGGAGCACGCAGGCTAGGGGCTTCTGCTCTCTGAAGTCTGCTATCAGAGATTAAAATTCAAGCAAGGGCAGTGTGCGCTGGCTCCTCCCCTCCAGGGCATTCAACCTTTGCAGGCCTTCACTGCATCAATGTGCATCATCCTCAGGGAATTAATTTGTAGCAACCCACTGGGTCCTGGCCAGGGGTGTGGCCCTGTCCAAGCAGATCCCACCAATTCCCTTGGCGTGGGGAGTAACCAACTGAAGCCACTTCCTTAAGGAGTTAGGGCTGTCCTGCTCAAATCCAACATGTCATCCAGTTGGTTGCTCCTTTCCCATGGGAGAGTCTTATTCCCATCACTCACTGCATGTTGATTCCAGTCCCTGAGAACTGCTGGGCTCCCTGACCTCTGACCTCAGCATGGCTGCGGCGAATTCACGGTGTCTCTAGGTGGGTCGTGTGCAGGGCCGGTTCCGGGCGAGCCAAGCGCAGGGCTGTTAAGCTCCACGCTCGGGGCTGCTCAATCCAGTCGCATCAGTGAGGTTCGGTGCGTCAGGTCAGTCTCGGGCAGGAATTCAAGCGGCTGGGCAAGAGCACTGTGCTCGCCGATCTTAGCTTCTCTAATGGTAGCCTCAGGACCTCACATTCGAGCAGTTTTTTTCACTTTAGTTTTTTCCTGGTTTGAGAGACTCCATCTCCCTCTGTTTGTATCTCTCCAGGGTGTTCTATTCTGGCACTTGAGCTGTCTCTCTCAGAGAGGATCCCTATCCTGATACCTACCGGTCTGCCATCTTTGGAAACTCTTGAGAAAAAATACTTTAAAAACCCTTTCAATCACTGATTTTCTCAACTTGTCTTCCAAAAAAAACAAAAAAAGAGAGAGAAGAAAGAAGCAAAGATGTTTTTCTCTTTTGCTTGTTTTAGCAATCTATTCATTTTCCTTTTCTCCTTCCAATAGATTTTTAAAACTTTATTGTTTATATATATTTGTAACACAATAATCAGAGTCATCTGGAGAATTAGTTCACACACTTATCACAGAAATGTTTAAAAACACACTTTTTGTTATATTGCATGCATGCATCTAAGAGTATGTTTGGACAGTATATGTTGTAATTAAAGAAAGGCAAGAAGATAGGAAGAAAAAGTTATCACATTTTGGGCAAATACTACACTAATTTCTGATTCTGAAATTCCTTTCTGAAAATGATAGGAAACTTTAAAATTATGAAGATATTACATTCATTTAATATTTTCTTTCTCAATTTAATAATACAAAAGAAGATAACATTTTAAAATCTTTCTCTATATTAAATTTTTGGTACACTTCAGAGATACATAATGATCACATTCATATAAGAAATGTGCAGCTGTACATGATATGTTTTGATTTCTCTTTTCTTAACATTCCCCTCCCTGCTCTTCAATCCCATTGTCCTATTATATAAAAGATTTATTTGCATTTTTTTCTTTTCTCATTTTTCTTTTCCCTTTTTTCATACCCCTCTCCCTTTTTCAAATTCTGCTTTTACCTTTGGTAATGAGGATCCAACTCACAATCTCACTCTTGCCAGGCAGGCACTTATGCTGCTAAGCTAAATCTCCATCCAGTCTCTGCTTTCCTTTGAACAATTTCTTCCTACTTCATAATATCTATTATACATTTTGATTCTTGTTTACACATTTAGTTTCTACGCCACAGAGAAATATGATAGTTACACATGTGTGGCCAATTTATTTCACTTAATAGCATGTTCTCAAGGTACATTCATTTTTCTATGAATGTCTCAAGTTTATTCTTCTCTCTGGTTGAGTAGTACAACACATCATTTTTATCCATTCCATGGTTGTTAGGCTTTGGGATGTTTTTCAAAGGTTTAACTATGATAAACTGTGCTTCCATAAACATGGGTGTCCAAATATTGATGTATCATGATGCCTTTAATTATTTTGTGAAGATAACAAGGAGGGAAATAGCTAAGCCAAATGATACCACTAGTCCTGATTTCATCTCTGAGTACACTAGTACACATTCCCACCAACAGTGAAGAAGTGTTCCTTTTTGCTGCATAGCCTTGCCAGGAGTTGTTGTTGGTTAATTTCTGGAAAGTAACTATTCTTTCTGGAGTGAGATGAAATCATAACATTGTTTCAATTGCATCTCTCAAGTGGTCAATGGTGCTGAACATTTTTTTCATGTATTTATTTGCTGTTTGTAATTCTTCATCTGAGAACTGTCCATTCAGCTCAGATGTCCATTTGGGAATTGGATCTTCAAATTTGGGGAGTCTGATTTTTAAATTTTTTCTTTGTTCTAGATATTAGTCCTTTGAATGAAGAACAACTGGTTAACATGTTTTTTCAAATCCATTGGTTGTCTTTTCACTCTGTTGGTGAATTATCTTGCTATACAAAAGCTTTTTATAAGATGAGATCCCAGTATTTGATTCTCTGAAGTATTTCACATACATTCCAGGTTTTATTCATGAAGTCGTTTATACTCCTATAAATTCCAAAGTTCCACCTGTTCACTCTTCCAGTAGATTTAGTATTACAGCTTTAATATGTAGAATATTAACCCATTTCAATGTTTGTTTAATGCATGGTGACAAACACAGGTCTAGTGTTTAGCTTTTAGCATTCAGAAAGCCAATTTTTCCAGCAACATTAAAGAAGCCATCTTTCTTCCACTGAAAATATTTGGCACCTTTATGACAGATATGGTGGCTGAGTGTGTTTGGAATTCTTTCCGTATCTTCTAATCTGTTTCATTGATTCTCACATCTCTTTTTTTTTTTTTTGCCTCTTTTTATCACAGTAGCTTTGTAGTATAATTTCAAGTTAGGAATTTTGACATCCTCTGCTTTGCCTTTGTTGACAAGAACAAGAGCAAATCAAGCCCAATGTCCATATATAGGAAGAAATTAAAAAATCATAACAAAAATTAATATAGTTGAGAATAAGAAAACAATACAAACAATGAACTGGAGAGTTGGTTCTGAGCATTGCTTTCTGGCTTGAGAGGGGAAGACATGTGCTGTTTAATCTCCAGGAGAAGTTTGTCATGCTTTCTGATATGTACTCAGCTGTTCTCATCATTAGAGGAGCCTGGGACCTCACTGTCACTGAGAATGGCTGTTGTGCTTTTCAAGGAAGACTTTGAGCATCTCTTCTTGGCTACACTGCAGAATCCTCAGCCTACTGGCACAGAGCCATTGGCATAGACTTTCTAGTTTTTACTACTAACCTTTGAGCCTTCTAAGTTTAAATCCATAAAATGGGCTTGCATGAGTCATTGTTGTGCATTCTAGGCCTCCAGTTGGACTCATGGGAGGCATGGTCATGGGCTACAGATCTTTAGCTGCACTGATACAGGACATTAGAATGGGTTTCAGGCCTTTGGCTGAATTTTCTGGGTTTTTAGTGCTGTGGACAGATTTCCAGCAGTTTCTTTAACTCTGGGTGGCTATCATAAAATAATATTACAAATTCATTATCCTGTATGTAATTGTTCTCCTTGTAACCACTGACTACAACACTTGCATAGGAAGGAAAACATGGAAGAAATGCAAAGGATTCTAAAAATGTATATTTTCCAAAGCTCAGTAAAAAAGATACAAAAGTTCTGGAAAATCCAATGGCAGTTAATGAAATTTAAAACATAACTAAAAAATTATCAACAAAGAATATCCAGGTCCTGATGGATTCAGGCTGAATTCTCAAAGAAATTTAAGGAAGATCAAATGCCAATACTCCTAAAACTTTTTTATGAAATTGAATGAAAAATATTCCTCCCTAATGCCTTCCTGGAGGCAACTATTACCCTGATATGAAAATGAAAGAAACATCTAACCAAAAAAGAGAGCTACAGGCCAACCTCCCTAATGAACATAGTGGTAAAATCCTCAGTAAAATATTAGCAAACATAATGTAACAAGTCATTAAGAATATCATACAACATGACCAAGTGGGATTGGTTCCATGAATGCAGAGATGGAAAAATTATGCAAATCAATAATTGCAGTACAACATATCAATAGATCCAAGGACAAACATCAAATGATTATCTCAATACATGCAGAAAACTCATGGGCAAAAGTAAAATACACAAGGAAACCAGAGTTCCACAATCCTCCTTCATGGGATCCTCACCACCTAAAACCTCTCAGGAGGCCCACCTCTTAAAGATTCCACCACTTCCCAATACACTTGGGCCTTTGTGGGATACTCACCCAAAGCATAGCACATCTCTGCCAACACTTGTTTAATAACCTTCATGCTATCTACATACACAACTACTTAATACACCTATTAAACTAGATTTCCTCCTAAGCTAGGTAACTTAGGCAGCAGCATGGAGGGTAGATTTATAGGTGACAAGACTAAAGTCTTTTAAAGCCACCCACATAAGAAAGGAACTGAGGGACTGACATATGCTATGTGAGAGGAAAAGAAAAGGATAAACTAAGAAATGTTTTTAAATGGAATAGAGAGGCAGGGGATTTAGCTCAGTGGCATAAGCACCGTCCTAGCAAGCACTAGATTGTGAGCTTGATCCCCAGTACAAAAAAAAAAAAAGAAAGAAAAAGAAAAAGAAAAAGAATAGAATAGAATAGAATAGAATAGAATAGAATAGAATAGAATAGAATAGGAGAAAACCTGGGACCAAAGATAATGGGAAGATTATAATCACAAAATGTGAGTTAAAACACAGGGTTGAAGTTTATAACACACACGCACACAAATGGGAAATAAAACAACAAAAACAAAAGGATGTGTACACCATGGTAGGAACTGGGTATGTGGAAGTAAGGATGAATTTTTTTAAATATAGACTGCATTTTGAGAACATACAAACGATTCAATGATTCACATTCTGCTCACAAATAAGATCTCTGCTAGAAATAGAAATATATAGTATGTATGTATAAAGTATTGTGTATGCATTTATATATTGTCAGCATATTAATGAGACCAAATGAGATAATAAAATGAGAATGGACAAGATAAAACAGCCAAGGAAGCAGCCCTGGCCACAGTAATAAGGACACTAGGGATTGAACCCAGGGCCAACTGAGCTACATCTCCGGCCCCTTTTATATTTTATTTTAATTTTTGAGAGACAAGTTCTCCCTAAGTCCCTAAATTGCCCAGGCTGATTTTGAACTTGCAATCCTTCTGCCTCAGCCTCTCAGAGTTCTCAAATTACAAGTGTGCACCATCACACCAGACTGGGCCTTTAAATATACCCATGGCCAAATTTCCTGAATCTGTGACTCTTACCTTACACTAGAAAGTGATTTTGTAGGAATGATTAAATTAAGGATCTTAAATTGGGAAGATTATCCTGAATTATTTGTGTGGGCCCGAAGTAATCATGAAGAGCTTTATAAATGAAGAAGAGGCAGAGACAGAGATCTGAAGATTCTACACTGCTGGCTCTAAAGATGGAGAAAGGAGTCATGAGCCAAACAGGCCTTAAAACTAAAAAAGGCAAGGAAATAGAGTTCTCTTAGTGTTTTCAAAAGGAATAAAACCCTATTAACACCTGTACTTTAGGCCTGTAAAATCCATTTTAGACATCCAACATTCAGAACCATTAGATAATATCATATTGTTCTAAGTCACTAAGTTAGTGGTAATTTGTTACAGCATTAGTAGAAAAACATACTAAAGTAATCAAAATTAGAGAAACAGCAAAGATGAGACATCCAGGAATAAGATTAAAAATGGGCCAGAGAGGCTGTAAAAATTGAAGGGAAGGTAGTATCCCTAAAGACAAAGCAGGAGCAAAACCTTAGGGAGAGAAAATGATGAACAACAGAAAGGCCAAAGATAAATCAGGTATTAAAAAATAAAAAGAAATGTCTGCTGCATTCTGCAACTAAAGAAATAACTGATAAGTTTAGTTTTAGAAGGGTGAAAGGAGTGGCTGCAGTGGAAACCAGATAGCTAGGTAAATTGTCAAATGTCTGAAAAACATACACAGAAAGCTTAAACTAGTCATCTCAGAAATTGGACACTGGTAGGGAAAAGAATAGTAAGTACATAGCAAACATGTAAACACACACACACACAGAGATGTATACACTAAGGACAACATAGAATCCAGGTAAGTGAAAATATAAACTTGTATAATTGAGAAAAAGAATCTTTTTTAAAAAAAGTAATAAAACATTGAGAATTCAGAATAAGGTACAAAATAAATACTGATGAGAAGAGAAATTAGAGCAAGCAACCCATTTTTAAAACAGGCCAATACTATCACAAAAACTCCAAAATATACCTGTGTTAAATAATATATGATCTATCTCCACAATATCTTTTCTCTATGTATGTTGGATATATCTACTTGTATGATAAAAATTGTCTAGCATAATTTTCTGCAAGACAAAAAGAAGACAATTCAGTCATTACTCTAATGAGACTGATAAAGTTTATTTACTAATATTAATGGTCAGAGTGTACACAACATTAGACTTCAACTGCAGACATACTTGTCATTTTTGATACTACTACAGGTTTTTACCTTGCAACCACAAGAATTCAGGTAACTTCTCTACACTATTCTAATCCTAAAAGAAACATACATGTAAGCTGACTGTGTCATTGTTTTATTGAATATGTTTCTAATAGGGAAAAAATTCTCTTTCTATTAAGTTTAAATAAAAACTGAATTCCCTACTTACAATTTTAAATAGGTAAAGATGGCAGAATTTTCCACAGATTAGATTCGGCTCCAAACTTTTCATTGTTTCTCTGCCACTAGCATACTTCTGGTGCCAGACACCAAAACATACATTTACAGCTCTTCATGCCATGGTACAAGGTGAATGAGTCCAGTGGGTAGTGGGAATATTCCCAGAAACCATTCTGTGCTTGCAAGTAATAATGTAACTACTTATACATCTGCTAAAATAAATTAAATGTGTCCCCCATTCAATTTGAATTCTCAAATGCCTAAAAAACCCACAGGACAAAGGAAATGGGGCAGAAGGCAAGCCAAAGTGAGAAGATGCAGTGTCCTGGAGTGAGATAGTATTTACAGAAATACTACATTTAAAATATCTTAGCACATTGTATACACGTATATGATAGTGTGGACACAGTGTTAAGGCATCACCTAAGACTTGATGGGGGCTTAGGCAGGAGAAAAATCCTTAAACTTCACTAAGCTTCATTAGCTTTCAGGGACCTTCAGTCTGACCATGAGAAAACACTGGTAGAGAGGAGACTTCGAAGATAAAGGGGAGAGAAGGCACAGCGATAATGAGGACAGCACATAGAACACTGGACCAGAAAAAGGCATAAAGTCGTTGTAATATATGCAAATCTGTATCCATAAGAAGTAGGAGTTGGGTAAAGTTTCGTTTCTTATCCACAGTTTTCCGTAAGAACTAAGAGGCAAGGCTGTCTAGTGAAAGTGAATCAGAGTCCAAGTCTAAGGATGAGGATTAGAGAGAGTCATTTTTAGAACCTGTAAAAGAGGTTCACATGACCAGCATGATGTGAAAATTTTGCTGTGCTGGAATTCTGCCTGTTCATGTTTCACTACTATAGAATGCGGCCCTTTTCCTCAAAGTTTGAGGTAGAACCCATGGTTAGGAATCAAAATGGAGAAAAACTCAAAGAAGTAGCAGCAAAAGGTCCATGAGCAGCCGCCCCTTAGGACAGATTCGGGTGCTATCACTTGACACATGCCTACATACTGTGAGTCAAACTCCCACCCAGCCACCAGGAAGCAGGAAGAAATGTTCTTGCTCTGGCCAGTCATGGGCAAGTCCTCCTGCGGGACAAAGGGAGAGGATGACTGAGTGACCACTAAAAGTCTCTGCTACTTATGTGTGTACTTCTCTATCTAGATTTATCAACACTTCAGTGTTAATTAATCTCCATTAATGAGTCACGTGCATTTAACTTTCCTACTCCCACCAATTGTCTTTCAGAAGAGTTACAAGATACTTTTAGGTAATTCTGAATACAAATATGATCCAGGAAACACAATTCATTGCACAGACAAAAATATGAAGACATTATTTTCTTTCTTGTAGACATTTTTGTTTATACTATTTTTAGTTAAATGGCCTAAAAAGTAAATGAGTTTATTAAACACACACACACACACACACACACGAATATAGTCCTTTAGAGATAAAAGATGAAATGACAGACAATTTAGGGAACCTTTATTGAGTCCCATTTGTTCAAATAGTTTCTTCTAACTAACTTCAGTTCTGGAGGCCCATGAAGTTACTTTAGAGAGCTGCAGATTAAGATGTGGGTGGTGTATAGGAACTCAGGAGAAGTCTTGGATCTGATGAAATATTTCCCTGGGAGGCATGCTATGTGCATAATCTGAATCACAGTCAAGGAAATATAATGGAAACAAAGTTATACATCAGATTCTGGGAGTAAAGTAAATACAAAACTGTAAAAATTAAGAAATGAGGTCAGAAGATAGGATAATCTCCTCCATGAGTAATCACAAATGCAAGGGCCATGAGACTCATGAAACATCTACTTTTCATAGTTGATCTCCAGTACCAGTTTCACATGACCATCCAGCAAAAGATTCGTGGATCAAAACCCCTGTTTCAGCATCTAACTATCATGGATAATCAGTAATATTTAGATTACTGATGAACAAAATTAAGCTGGCTTGATAGCTACGTCTGTTTCTACAGTTATTCTCTGGAGCTGGATCTAGCCCATCTCAGTTCCATGAACACCTAGTGTCCAGTATCTTATTGAAATGCACAAAAGATGAAAAGGAAGAGTAGACTATGGTAAGAGGAAAAACTAGCGATTGTTTAGCCAGCATAAGTATAGCTGCCTGCAACATTCATTAATCATTTGCATGGATGGAAGAAAATATTTCCAGGAATACCTGGTTTTCCTGAGGTCTACCTGTAAATGGATATGCCGACTTGGACTGCACTTTTATATGCCCTACTTCTTCCACTCACATAGTTTCTCTCCAGCCCTCAGCCAGTGACAACGTGAGACTAGCTGGTCAGCTGAAATACTGCACAGACAACTGACCTTGTGGCCTAGAGTAAAGAAATCATAGAATTGTCCTTACTGGTGCCAAACACTGTGGTTCCCACTGCTCCTGGACAAAATTTGTGCCAGCAACAGAACTTCAATACAACTAACACATTAATTAATACGCTAGTAGAGTGGCAGATGGTGGTGGAGACACTCACTGCCAGGCCAAATGGCCTGACATGGCCTGAAATATTTCCAGAAATCCTGCGTGGTGCCCCAGGAGGAGTTTGGTGTGTTATGAGTCTAGGAATGCTTACTGATTTGTTATTCTGCTCGCTTAAGATATTAAGATTGTCTCTCATTCTGCCTCACTCATACATTTCAGTCTGGAATACAGATTTAATCAAAAGTGCAGGGATATTGAAAGGTTAGATTGCTTAAAGGGAAGAGTGCCAAAAGGGAGGTAGAGGCTGGAGATGAGGTAATTCTCTTGGGCCACTGTCAAACAATGAGAGAAGCCCACAATTTCAATGGATATTTCTTTCCCTTATGATACAGTAGCCATAAGTAAAAGGGCCATTACTGTCTCTACTGTGGCAGAAAACCCACTTTTCCCTTTCATCTTTGGCACATAACTAGACCACATTTCTTAATGTCCACTGCAGGAAAAATTTATCCATGTAGCCAAATTCTACCCACTGGCATATGGGTGAGTGAAGGTCATGAATACAACCTCTAGACTTGGTCCACAAAAATCTCCCAGGTGTGCAAGGCTTGCTATGCCTTGTTTTAGTCCACTGGCTGGGTACTGGCACAGAATTCATATGAAGATAGTACAGTTTTCATCATAGGGTTGTATGGAGCCAATCAGAAGCATATGGGTTGGATTGTCACATTTTTAAATGAACTATTCATTTGTTAAACCACTGATTTTAGGGGTTTGTTCCCCAAAAGCTAGTACTGTTTTTAGTGGATATACAGACTGACATTCATGTCACTTTAGTAGGGCCAGAGTAAGAACACCCAGTTTTCATTGTACCAGAGGATATGATTATCTAAATGCTCAAAAAAAAGTGTGATTAGAGAGACAATTTTAATTTTAGTGTAAGAAGGAAGAAAAGCTAACTACTAGAAAAGCATGCCTAAATGTCAAGGACAATACAGGAAGGTAATGATAAGTGTAAGCAATGAGGTTTGAGCCAGGAGGCCTATAAACAAATTAGGTTATAAAGCATGAAGATAATTAGAGTACAGAATGAGAGCAGAGAAGATGTGAGCGCCACAAAGGTCTATTCCTGGATGACAATGAGGGGAGGCCTCTAGGGATAATGGAAATGTGCAAATATAACATCATCCCCCACCTTTGACAGTCAACTCTCCATCCCATTAACTTGTTGAGGACTCTACAGACACCTCTGCATCTGGGGTAAGGTGATTTGCTAATTAGATTTTATCATCACTTAGCTGTGGCAAGCCCAATAGATCAGAGGATGTGCACCACTGAAGAAAATTTAGTCTATTGAAAATTCCCAAGGGCATTACATACTGCACAGAGAGAGCCACTGGGGTCTGTGTCACAAGGTAGAAGGAGGGAGGTTACTATGGGCTAAGCCCTTTATTGTAGTTTCCTAGGAAGGGAATGGCTGATGTAGGGGAAAGGGACTTGGCTTTAGCTAGTTTGAAGCAGGTCAGTGGGCTCTAGGGCACGATGCCACCTCTGTATGCTGGCTATCTGGCCCTAGGATGATTAGGGTACTTATAATATAATGGTGACCCAGAGAATAAGAACTTGATAGGGAAGGAGGAGGTGCTTGTGTGTGAAGACTAATTTTGCTGTTCAAGACAATCAGGACCTCCAAAGTAGTCAAGACAGCATTTGAAAAACTACTAAAACCTACCACTCACTTGTGTTTTCATACTCAACTTTCTAGTCCCCACCTACAACTCAGATTTTAATTTTTCTCAGCTGGTTTTACTGAGTGTGCTGCTATGGCTAGAGAGTTCTATGACAGAAGAGGAAGGAACTACTATGTTCACTAGCATCATGAGAGTTCATTTAACCTTCTAACTCCCATGACATCACTGTTGGGTGGTCACTACTGGGATTATACTGAAAGTACCAAGATGAGCACCTCGGCTGTATGTAAATGGGGCATCTTTACATGAGGGCCTGATTCTCAGAATCAAGACTGGTTGACCAGAACAACTCTCTTGGTCCTCCACAGTCCCATGGCCACGGTAACAATCCTGAGGTGGGAAGTGTCTGGCCTGATTAGGAACTTCACCAGCCTGAGTGATTCAATCTACCAAAATTAATCCTGCCTTTCTAGTTGCTACTATGTCTGAACACCCTCCTGGGGAAAATATTAACGTAAAGAAACTGCTATTATTTAGATTATCTCAAAGGTTTTCCGTTGCCCTAGTTTCTATGAGCTGTGTGGCTTCCTGGCCTGTCTAAATTTCTACCCTATATTTAGACATTCTCTAAGGAAAGACGAGCCAATAAGGCTTAATAAAGACCTTAAATTCATTTCCTGTGCTTCTTGCTTGCTAGTGAGAAATCCAAGATGTTAACCACATATATATTCATGTATTATCTGTTAGACCTTGTAGATGGACTCTGCAAACTAACAGCCAGAATTGAGTAGTGCTTAGCAAAAATGAATAAAGAGGTGAGGAATAACACAGAAATTACCAAATCTTAGCACCAAGACACCAAGGAAGAGTTGAGTCCTTAGCTTGTCCTTAAGGACAGGACAAGAGGCAACAGGGTGTCACAAGGTCCATGCAAGGTTGATCCAAACTCTACAAACATTTTTCAAGAATAAGGGAAAAAATAAGATGAAGAAAACAAGAAAGCATAGTTAAGAGGATGGATAATCAATACTACAGTGTTAAAAAAAGACCAAGTTTTGATATTTATTTAAAATGTAACTTTGTAGACATGTTGTTCTACTATATGGTTATCTGGCCTCTTAAAATTCCACCAATTAGCTGGCACTGTTTTCTTCTCATAAAATAGAACAAAAAATCTCTACTTTCCAGGTTATAATCACTGAATATTATATATTTATGAAGACACAGTATTTGTATATCTAACAGGCATCAAGTAAGTGATTATTGGTATTAACTTTCTATGGGTTTTAGCCAGGTGTTAATACTTCCTAAAATCATTATTTATAATACTTACCTTGTTTCTAAAAACACTGAATCCTTGTTTAGTATTAAATTTTAGAGTGCACTGAGTAAATGGGTAAGTTTTATATGTAAAAGTCTGAACTGATCACCAAAAATACAGTATTACTTATCCCATGCACATACCCTAACGTTTGTTGTCTTTTATGTGACTATCCATCTTTGTTTAAACTTCCAGTTTCCAAAGATTTGTTCCTAAATATGTCTTCTTCACTTCTATACAATAGTAGGCTGACTTCTTTTTTATTAAGCTAAGTTTTTGTTCTGGCACTGTGTTAACATACCTCTTTGTCTATTTATACATCTCGCATCTTAGGCTGACTTTTTATTCCCAGTTTTTTTCTGGCAAACACATGAGCACAGTGAGAATATTTAATAAATGTTACAGAATAATAACTGTTAAATGTTCCTTTAAAGTCTCCACCAGCTTTTTATCTTTAGCTTCTACTTTGAGATAATTATATACTTCCCCAAAGTTATTTATAGTCCATGTCAGGGAGAATAGCTGACAAAAAATGTGTTATAGTTCTACCATCTATGGTGAAAGTGATTTAAACTCCAAAACCCCTTGCAAGTGTTCAAAATGGCACTTTATCTGGGCATGGTGCTACAGGCCTGTAATTCCAGTACTCTGGGAGACTTAGACACAAGTTCAAAGCCAGGCTGGGCAACTTAGTGACTTAGCTAGACACTGTCTCAAAATAAAATAAAAAGACCTGTGGATGTGACTCTATGCAAAAGTCCTGTGTTCAACTCCTAGAACCACAAAAAAAAAAGTAGCTGATATATGGCATATGGCTGTTAAGAGTCTATGGCTGTTAAATTGTATCAGTAGAAAACTTTTCCCAAGCAAAATTTCCATGTAGTTATAGAATACATTATGGCCATGGCTGAATTACGATTCATTTACCAACACGTTGAGATTACACAAAACAGTAATAGAAGCACACCTTTACATGTTGGTGTGTCACCAGTCCATCCACATCTGCATTCTTGCTGTAACATGAGTCACATCCTCCCTCTACTCACTGAAGAGCTGAACTCGAGCACATTTAATCAAGACCAGATGAAGTTACAGATCCGCTTTACAGAGCAGTGAACCTAAGGACCTCTTTCCATGTTGTGAATTGGAGATCAGAAGACCAAAAGACATACACATATGTCCATAGCAAGGTTTAGCATATAAAAATTTAGCTCTCCTATTCACTCTATTCATTCAAGCTGAATTTGCCTAGATATGGCATCAAAAACCCTCGAATTACTTTCTCCCTTTCCAGGCCACATCCCCAGTGACCCACCTCTTCCAACCAGATTTCATCTCCCAACATCATATTTAGCTATAAAGTCATCGGTAGATTGGTCCAGTGATGAATATCATGCTGCCGATCCAAAAAACCGACCTACCAGCCCACAAGTCTTTGGGAAAACATCTGATATAAACTGTAACATTCCTTAGGTTAAGGAGTAGGTCAACGCAGGACTTGCAGGTATAAGAGCTCCCTACTGAGCTCTTGCTAGAGTCTATTTGGTTTGAGTAAGTCCATTATGACTTTTACCACCAAGATTCTGCTACTAGAAGGTCCATTTCTAGACTTCTAAGGATACTACATTCTGCAAGCCATGATAGGAGATGGGAAAACAAGGAACAAACATAGCACTCTGCTCTGTGAAAGTGTAGCATGTAAGAAAAAATGGGTAAATGCAAGAAGGAAGGCTTGGATGCAAAGTAAACCTATTCGAGAAGTCCTTCTTTTTATTTTCTTCTCTGTTTCTAGTCAGTGTGTACCACACTTTACTATGCACATTTTCATGAGAAGTCTTTTGGCTCAAAAAAATCAGAAATGATTACTTGCAATAGTAGTTTTGCACAGATTAACAGGATACTGTGATCTAAATTGTAGCTTTTGAGATTATAAAAACCTTTGGGGATGCTGTATAAGAAAAATTCATCTGCCTCATGTGCAGTTGACTTACTAACATTCTGGGAAGAGGAGATAAGAGCAGAAAGGAAATCTTGGCAACCAACAGCTGCCCAAGGAGTTCTCATCATCCATGGAAAGTTCCTTCAGCGTTGTGTCCCAAGGAGCAAGGTGACAGCAACACTTAATACAGCATGTAGGATGTGGGCCTCTCAAAAGGTTTGGTTCAGGTTGAGAGGCCAAACTACTGTTCCAAATTATTGGAAGCAACAATTCCTGACCTTAACACACTGGCCTTCTCATATTCCTTTCTCCTTGCGCTTAGTTTCCTTTGTGTTAAATGGGTAACGAACTCATGAGAACTGTTTTCTTTAAAATTCCTATTAGTGGCCCTGAAGCAAGGCCAGCAGATCGCTATAGCTGCTGGTTTCAGACAGGAGCCTAAAAAGAATTCTTTCTGTGGTCTGTTGGCCATTTCAGAACTTTGGAAAGGGAATGGTCAATTCATCAGAAAGAAATAGCAGGTGAGTGTGGCAGACTTCTGGTGGCCCGCAGGAGAGAGACCCTGGCACCTCAGGACCTGCACCATGCAGTGACTGGGGGTGCTGGGGGAACAAGGAGCTCCTCCCCTCTCTGGGGGGCAGCTGTGAGTGTGGCAGACTTAATAAGAAATGTAGGAGTTAATAAAACCCAAAATGTGTAATCACTACTATAAAAAAGGAAAAGAAAGTGCTCTAAAGGATATAATTGCATGTATGTTTATGTGTAAGATGACCATATTATTGTTTTTGTTAGATCATGGAGCAGAACTATTAAGTCTCATTGTTTGAATGTGTACTTTGTATATTTTAACTTTGTAACTTGAACAACTATTTCCAAGATGACAGTATGTAACTTAGCAAGTAATGATTTCTTAGTATTTTTTGTTTTCTTTTTTTCCTTGTAATTTTGTATTGTTGCTACCCTTTTTTCTATTTTGTTTTGTTTTCTTTTTAAATAAAATTTAAAAAAAAGAAAAAAAGAAAATTCCTATTATTCTGTTTTCTACAAATAAAAGTTGCACCTATTAAAATGAGATGCTTTCAGGATCATTTTTGGCCACTCAATTACTGTCTTTTCCAAGTATTACAGCCTCACTATTCAATCTTATTCTTTTTGACAGTTAAGTCTCACTAACTCCAGGTCAAGTGGGAAAAGCTCTACAATTGGGAGCTTGTGAGTCTGGTTTGAATGTCTCCTGCCCATTGCAAGAACTGGAGTAAGTCATTTAATCGCCCTCAAACTGTTTCAATTACTTTGTAAAGCATAATGTATATGAAAACCTATAATGGAGTACTGTCACAAAACAGATGGTCATAAAGATAAAGTATATAACCTAAAGACATTCTTTTTAAAAACTATCCAATAACAAAGCACTAAAACAGGTCTTTTTGGAAACTTTTAAAGTATAAATGATTGAACTGAATAATTCTAATTACTAAACCAATCAGGAATTTAGTAGTGTCCTAAAATTCTGTAACTTTATGATGGACTAAGAAGTCAAGAGTTTCAAAGCTGACATAGGATCACAGGATTACTGACTTCTAGTTCAGTACTCTAGGTTTCTAACTTTGGGGAGGGGGAGGGTCTCTCTAAGCAGTTCAGGCTGGCCTTGAGCTCACTTTGTAGCCTAGGTTGGTCTCAAACTTGCAATGATCCTCCTTCAGCCTCCCAAATGCTGGGATTATAGGCATGAGCTACCACGCCCAGCTTCTCTAACTTCTCTTGACAGTTCAATGCTTTGCTGTCAACTTTATTAATTGGTATAATCAAACATTATTTATATAACCACATAGTACTATGGTTTAGGTCTAAAATGTCCCACAAAGGACTATGGTTGGAAGTTAGGTTTTCAGAAGGTAACTGGACCACAGATGAACCATACTTATTAGTGGATTAATTCATTGATGAGAACTGATAGCTGACTTTGCTGTTCAGAGGGGGCCTGTTTGAAAGAGATGGGTCATTGGGGCCTTGACCTAGAAAGGTATATTCCCTGGCCATTCCCATTTCTGTTGCCTTCAGTCGAACAGCTTTCTTCCACTAGGCCATTCTGCCACATCATTCCTGCCTTGCAGCCCGCAAACTACAAATGGAACCCTCTGAAACCAAAAGGTCTCTTAGCTGGGCATGGTGCTGCACACCTATAATCTCAGCATTCTGAGAGCATGAGGCTAGATTAGGAGTTTGAGCCCAGCCCAGACAATTTAGCAAGACTGGTTCAAATGAGAATAAAAAAGAGGGTTGGGGAAGTTTAGTGTGAAGGCCCTTGGTTCAATACTTATTACCACAAAATAGGCAGATGAGTGAGTGAGAGCGAGATAGCTCTCCTCATGTTACATCAGATACTTCGTCCTAGTGATGGAAAGTGAACTAATACACGACATATAATTATGCCTACTCATCACAAACTCCCAACTGATGGGTTACTGTATTTATATATAACACAGATACATATTTACTAACAGTCAGAAAAGTCCCACTATGTCAGTTTATATATGAACATGCCAATATCTGTTTGATTCTTAAATACCAATCTCTTCTGAACATTCAAACACTGGTATTCCACTCTTTGGCCAAATACAAATGATAAAACCAAGACTAAATTCATCTAGGTTTAGCTTTAACATCCACAACTTCAAACTCAACTTTTGGTATGACTTTTTAAAATTTTCTAATATATAGACAGTAACAACCTCCCAGTATAATTTTTAGTAAGCTCTTCTCACTAGGGACTCAGTTCCGTTAGACAATAACAGGGCAAAGTGGCCTAGAAAAACATTTGAGCTTTGGCATTTTACCTAGATTTGAATGCCAACTATTCTTAAAATAGTTACTTAACCTCTTGGGAACAATTTTTTCACTTAGGAGAAATTGCATGAACTAAAAAAGATGGTATATATTCTGACCACAGAAAGTGGCCAAAAAATGTATCTATACTTTTATGTTTAGTTAATGCTGCTACAGCTACAAATGCTTTCGAAATTCCTTAGAATGAAAGTATCACCTTTGACAAATATAAAAAATAATAAAAGCTTAGAAAAAACATTGGCTTATACTATCAACTAATCAATCCATTATTACTCCCTTTTGAGAGGTTTCAAGATGTGAAAACCAGAGATAGATATGGTGGCCTGCGCATATGCAAGTTTGACTATAATGCAGTCAGAATATATATCTCTGCCCTGCAACAATCTTAATTTGGTCATTTTATTAACCTTCAACTCTCACAATTTGATTTTTTTTTTCGACCATTACCTACTGCACAATAGAATTTCGTATTAAACTGGATACAGCTATTGCAATAGCCTTGATGAGTCAATTTTACTAGGCCAGTCTTCAGTTACCCATCAAACACTACCAAAATGTTGTTGTGAATTTTGCAGACATGATTAAAGTCTATAATCAGTCCACATTAATTATGGGAAATTAGCCTAATCTGAGTGAGCCATAGTGCATAACTTGAAAATACTTAAAGGCAAAGATAAGGCTTTTCTGAGGAAAAGAAATTTCACCTGTGGACAGCAGCTTTAGCTTATGCCAGAAAGCCATTCTACCTTTGCTGAGGTCTTGCTCTTCCGATTTCAGGCTTGCCTAGCCAGCTCTTTTCGACTAGTTTTTGGGTTTTTTACTTGTACGGTCATTTTTTTTTTTAACCTTCAATTAAAGTTAATTGACTGTACCTCAATATTAAGACAGAAACTGCTCCAAATGGGTTCTCTTTATTACGGATGAATTGGCGGGGGAATCATTATTTTCACAGGAGATAGGAGTATGTTTTTAATACAGTATGTTGCTCTACTTTCCTGTATCTTTCCTACTTTCCTCTTTTAAAAGAAAAAAATGAATGTAGATCTAGTGATAGCATATTTTGTAAATCAACCATTTGTAACTTAATAAGAAATATACTTAGCTGTTGCACATGAAAAATAAAGTAAAATTCTAATTTGTGTCTAATTAGCACAAAATTGAAGGCTTTATAATAAATGTTTTCTATGGATTTATAAATGAATTTTAGAAAGGCTTTAGATTTAAGAAATGGAATTGTATGAAACTATTTCATCAAAATATAAGCAGATATTCTCACTAATTTGTTATTTGATAGTCTGAGTCAGAAACAAAACTTCATAACTCTCCTATACAGAATTTCTTAAAACTATTTCTTTATAGTAATAGTTTACTGTCAAGTTTTAGTTCATCCTTAGCACTTGAAAAATGAGAATATAGTAAATAGTTATATCCACATAGGTTTTGAAAGGTAATTTGAAAATAAGGACACAAAGCAATCAAGATTTAAAACTAAATTCAGATTTTTTAATTTAACAAAAAGTAGTATTCGTAACACACTTTCACAATGAGCTGAAGTCATTTAAAAAGAAAAAAAAAACTCCACTGTAGAAATGTTCAACATGTATTCATTTCCTTATTGGGAGATCTTTTCCTAGTTATAACAAGAATATGCACAAATAGCCATACTTTTTGAGATTTAAAGATTATAACCCAAAATTCAAACTCCTTAAAAATATGTGCCAGGTACTATTGTAAAATATATTCATTTTAATTATAAAGGACTAGTATCAATAGATACCTAAGAAATTATTACCATTTACCTGCAATAACAAACATGTGCTTTGATATTTTTATTATTACAAAAACTGAGTTTTCAGCTTAGCAGGGCTATGGTTATGAAGATAAATTTGAATATAGCAGTTTTTTAAATTTAAACTAAATATCATGATACATATTAAAATGTCAAGCAAGTGAAAAGTTTTCTGTGATATATACATATTTTCATGTAAACAAAAGCAAAGATCAAAAAATGACATATTTGTTGGCAACAGAAATACAGATTAAAAAGGTTATTTTATTTCATGCTTCCATTGAATACAACTGGCATAAGCAGAGCAATAGAAATTAGAAAATTCTTTACATTACCTCACATTCTCCAACAAATTACATATAATCAAGAGATGCCCTAGAAAGACATTTCTAGGACAAAGTAAATATGAGAGTAATTAGACTTCTGAAAGTTATGATTTTCCACTACTAAGTCACACTTTTTGTTCCATTGTGAAATTACGTGGTTTATCAGAATTTTTGCCAGTTAAAGTAAAGCTAACACCGGCGAGATCCACACTAATATACATGGCAGTTATTAGACACGATGTGCAGATTATCCCCCCAACGTGCATCATCCATGCACTACAAGATAATGACTTTCAACGCAAAACAAGTGTTATGAGATAAAATAGATACTGTTTGATTTGATATATTATCTATAGGTTGTTTTTAGAAATGTGTCCCAGAGATCACATGAACCAGAATCAGGCAAAACACTCAATAAAATAAGAATGCATATTTCTGGCCCCAACCACAGACCCTTTGTAGGCCCAGGAATTATCTGTACTGTTTAAATCCTCTAAGGAATATATAAACATGTATTAAAGTTTAAATACCACTTCTACACACTATGTGGGATTTCTTTTGACTTTCTCTTTTGGCCAAAACTACTTCATTATGTCTTTTATATTATTTTCATATTACCTACTTAGTGGCCAGAAGGAAAAACAAACAAATAAACAAACAAACAAAAAAACGCCATCATTTCTAGCTATGTCAGTCAGCAGTGATACTTAGTAGTGGTATTTTTCCCCCTCAAGAAAATATAGGGGAACAAGCAACATGCAGTTTTGCACCTCAGTTTCTTGAAGGTGCACCATAGTTTTTTTTAAAGCTCACAAAATGTATACATAATAAAAATGTTCCAAAGTATGGGTAAACTGTCATCTGATCAAGATTATCCAGTGTAAAGAAAACCACTATTCAGTGTTGTGTTAATTCCCACAAAGGCCCCTCATGGTCTTCTTTCACCAACAGTGAGCAATTCAGCAGCCACTCCAGAGCTCTCAGCAAATGAACTCAAAACTGCTCAAGAAATAATAAAGCAAACAAAGCTCAGTTTCCACTCAAGCTATGAAAGAAGCTGAAGACCTACCAACATGCAAGATGAATACAGATCACGCTGTTATTTTTGAGAAAGCAGGATCTTAAATATCTTTTTTAATATCTGCTTGAGATCCAGTTAGTATTGACAACGGAAAGCAAAATACACTTCAACATTGTACTAGAATCTACAATAGTGTTTATATCCCACTACAATCTAAAATAGTGTTTATGTCCTGCAAGTTCCCCAAGGAAAAACATTTTATCTGTGATTAATCTAAATTACAAATTAAAAGAGGTAGGTGACTATCATCTGAAGATGATTCCAAAGCAACATGTTGAACAATGTATTTGAGTCCTAAAAGTGTTCTTAAGCCTGACAATGAATTCCCGAACAGTTGCAATTACCTGAAAAGCAAGTTTTCTCAGGTCTTTCATCATGTCACCAACTTTCCAAAGTTCTAACTCCTGATACTATGACATAAACTGTTCAGGCACTGAATCTTTAAAAACAGCAAATGAAATAAAATATAAAGATGTAATACTGGAGAATAGTGAAGCTTGAGTTAGCTGAGATCTTCAAATTTCTATACTCTCATGAGGAAAGCACATGAGAGTTGAATAACACTTTAGAGATTCACTAGCTTAATGACTGAAGCAACAGACACGTTTTTTCCAATGGCTCACAAAGCACTAAAATTCAGAGAAATGCTATAAATCTATTGATGAATTACAGATCTAGGTCATAATGTAGTCAGAGGCCACATTTTAAGCCCTTATGGCCTCAGTCTGTAGTCCCACCCTTGTTGGGAAGTGTGTCACTAGTAACACAGAAAAGCTGACCAAAGGGCCTGGATTATCCAGAGGCAGTCAGTCATCAAGAGAAAAATAAATTGAAACCTCAAGCCTGCCATATTAAAACTGTCTCTAGGCACAGAGCCTGTTTTCCCTTCTTTGCAAAAGAAGCACTTCCGAGTATGCTGCAAACTCCAGCTGTGCTAGGGCAAGCACTGAGGCAACAATGCTGTTCTGCCCAGAACATTTAGAATGAACACAGCTCAACAATAAGAAATCTCAGAACTGGAAGGACAAGATCTTTATACGGCTATCTTTAATTTCTCAGTAATTGTCAGTCACTTGTTTTGCAAATCAAAAAATTTATTTTTTATTTTTTAATTTTATTTATTTTATCCTATTTTTTCTTTTTTCTTTTTCTTTATTTTTATTTTTCTTTTATTTTTACATTATTCATTTTTATTTGTACCTATTTTTATAATTTAGATTATACCCTAAAAGGTGGCTGTGATTTCATCTATCCTATAACCAGATTTTCTGTATTATTTTTGTATCTTTTTAGTGATGAAAAATGAAGCAATTTTAGTTTTTAGTTTTTAAAAATTAAAAATATGCGGAGTTCCTTCTTGACTATGAATCATCTCAGCTGAATGAGGCATCTGTGGGGCACAGTGAACAGCACAGTCTCAGGATTTCACAGATGTTTGATCCCACTAACCACTAAGCCTGGGCAGAATTTTTAGTTCCTCTGAGATTTCCTTTCTTCATCTGAAAATGAAAAAAATGGTATCTACCTCATAAAATGCCTGGAGAGTAAAGTGATCCCAGTGCCTAGCACACAGTAGGAGTGCTAATCCTTATCCTTCTACAGGGGCAAAACCCTTAGGTAAAGAGAACTGCCACAACCTACAAAGGCCATCCTCCCCACTGCTCTCCTCTCTGAAATTTGCACTGTTTCTTAGATCTTCCCCTATTGCTCTGAAAAGCTGTTACTGTGCTTAGAATCAGTTTTACATTTTACATTCTCTTTTAAAATTGTACATAAAGATTAAATATTTTAAAAATACTATTACTAGAAATGACAATGCACATGCTTCCAGAAACATTATGTCATGTATAAAAACAATTCAGAAAAATGTGACTGAATTAATATGTACATTGCTTCTTAAAGTGCACCAAAGTAAATAGTAATGACCTTTAAAATATCACTAACCTCCTTGGGTTATTTTTGAAGTAAAAGTAAGCATTTATCAACTAAGATGTATGAAAGGTTTTGGCTCCAATGTGATGGCAAAAAGCAACAGTGGCTTCAGGAAAAAAAAATTGGTAAGCTCAACTAAGATACCTTAGCAGCACACAAAACACCTACAATTCAAGGTAACTGCAGGCTCAATAAAGCACAATCCTGATTCCTGCTACAAAAATAAAACCTGTCAACCAAACTCACATACAACAGAACCATCTCCCGCTCTAAATCAAGGATTTTTTTGAACCCTGGAGGTAACTTCTGTGAACATGTCCCTATCATGTATCCTTAGTTGGTAACATGACTACAACTAATTCCCTCTCATTCTTTACACTGAGCACACATCCACTCAAACTCTATAAAAAACAATAAAGTTTAAGAAGCTATGTGAAAAAAATTTAAACTCAATAAAGAACTATCATCACCTAAAATGCCAGACAGTTCCAAAATTCACACCACCGTCCGATGTTCCCCACAAACATAGACAGCACTGGGACGTATTCGTCGCCTTGTGTGACCAGGGAGCCGTGGCAAAATCTTGAAGGATTTAGGCATCATTTCCAAGCAGGCGTCATGGAATTTCTTAATCCTCCAGTAGTAGATCAGTGGGTTCAATGCAGACTTGAGGTAGCAGAGCCAGAGTAGCCAGGTGCTAATCTCAAAAAAGTTGTGCTTATAGTAAAAGTGTTCACTGAAAGTTGCCACAAGGCTGTAAGTGGTGAATGGGGCCCAGCAAACAATGAAAACAGCAAAGAGAATCAAAATGGTGGTAAAGGCACGTGTTTTAAAGCCCATATCAATGCTCATCTGGAATGGTCTCTGCAGACTCATGAGACCCAGTTTGCTGGCCTGGGTGAGGCATATGCCTTCAGGGTAACTATGAATCCTCAAGGCATTGTGCCGAAGGGTATTGAGTATGCCCATAAATGAGTACAGGATCACCAGGAAAGGTATAAAAAAAGAAATGAGAGAAATCAAAATCACATATGCCTGGTATCCTGGATTGGTTGTATACCCAAACACACACTGTGGGGCTCTGGAAGGTATCTGTAGGTCGGGGTTTCCCACAGCCAAAGGAAAAGCTACACAAAAAGAAGTTGCCCAAGAAACGGCAATTAGAATTTTAGCTCTATACGGATTTAATTTATCTTGCCTCTGGACAATAATAAGGAACCTATCAATGCTAATGATAAGCAGGATGGTGACTCCCTCTATCACAAATAACCAGAAAAACATAGCAGATAGCCTACAGAAGAACTTCCCAAAAATCCATCTGGTAGTGAGAATAGTTACCAGGGCAAAGGGCATGTTCAGCACTGCAAGCAACATGTCTGCAAAAGCCAGGCTAGCAAGGAGGATATTAATTGCAGATCGCATGGCAGCTTTTTGGTAAACCATGAGGCAAACAACCAAGTTCCCAAGAAAAGACACAAATAGAATAAATATCATTATAGCAGAAAGGATGATCTGGAGAGGCAAGTTCAGGCTCTTAAAAACAGCTGGTGTTGGGGGCACAGCTGTGCTATTCACTGTCAAGGAACTCAAACCAGTGGGAGCCATGGTTTCAAAACTATGTCTAAGCAGTGGACCAATACTGGGATGCTGAAATGGTTGAGGGACTGTAATATTCATGTTGGAGTTTTCATAGACTACAACTGTTGTGTTGGATGCCCCAGTGTGGGAAGCTGTCAAAACAGGCGAGAAGACCATGGTTTCAGGAGGATGAAAGGTGCAGGCAGAGACGTGGATGTTCTTCAAGCATTTCAACACACCACAGCAGTATCAGGTTCCTTTGATGGACTTGGAAACACATTCTGGAAAATGGACAAGGAGTTCCATCTTCCACAGGAGTTCTTATGCCTGAAAACAAGCCCAAAACATGAAAAATAAATGAGAAATGAGCTTCGAACAAACATTAGACTTCTTATCTTTCATCAGGAGAAACCCTTCATACATATTAAAAATACTTGTCTCTGGCCTGGTCAGCACTAAAATAGTGTTGTTCTGTTGTTTTGCTTTTAGTCGATCATAGGAAAATTTCATGACATTCATAAAAGAAACAAAAGAAGATCTCAGAATGTATTACAGCCCCCAAAAAAAGGTCAGTAAGTTTACACTTACTTTTATTTTTAAATATATAGTAGTATAGGGCTGTCACTTAACACATACTTTATTAACGTATTTTCCTAATTGCTAATTTTTAAATAACTCTTTGATATAGGTTCTTCTTTTTTTTTTTGGGTACCAGGAATCGAACTCATGAGCTTGCACTTGCCAGGCAGGCACTTTAGCCACTGAGCTAAATCCCCAGCCCTCTTCTTCCATTTTTACAAAAGCACAAAGTTATAGTTGACAAAAATACCTTACACTCAGTTTCTTATTTAACGCATGATAAGTACACACTCTATGTCCTACATCCTTATAAGGAGACACTAGGTTATTTTCAGTTAAGCTCTGAAAATATTTCTTGTTTTCCTTCCTCCCCCTTTCCCCTTCCCTTGCTTTCCTTCTTCTGCTCCTATATCCATTCTTTCCTTTCTTCTTCTCGCCCTTCTTTTCTCCCTCCTCTCCTTTTTTTTCTTATGTCTCTCCCAAAAATTCCCAGACTAGTCATACTGGAAAAGTCATTTAGGAAAAAAAAAAAAAAGTTTGTTCATATTTTCAAAAATTCTTTTTCTAAAGCTCTGTTTTCTTTTCATGTTTTCTCTTCTTCCCAAGCCCACTCATTCTCATCCTTCTTTTCTGATATGTACAATTCTATTTTCTCTTTCTTCCCCGTAAACCTGAGCTTATATTAACAACATGGCAGAACATGTTACCCAGATAATAAAGCTGGGGATGGTAAAGAAGATGGCTAGAAAAATATTCAAGTGCAAAGAATCTATGCTAGAAAACTTACAAAAATATTTGTCTTGCTCTAAGACTACTATTACTATTCATATTATAAGGATAAGAAAACTGATGCACAGAGAGTCAAGTGACTTATACTAGGGCACAAAATACCCGACACCCACAAGTTAAAGGCAAAAAGGTTTATTTTAGCTCACAGTTTGTAGAGCTTTCAGTGCACAGTCAGCTCTTAAGGCAAAGCCATTGCAGAGGGGTATGGCACAAGGCCATGGCAGAGAGGAAGCAGCAAGCAGCAAGCCGCCCTCTTTTTATTCCACCTAGACCGCAATCCTATCGATTGGTGCCACTCATACCCAGGGTGGGCCTTCCCATTATCCAGGCTAATCTAGTTTTCACATCCTTAATCCACCTCACACATGCTTGATTGAGCTACTTCCCAAAAGTCCCACTTAGGAGTGCATGAGGTTTTGGGGAGACATTTAGATATAAATCATTGAAAAGATTTTTCTGAAATACAATAAAACTTGAGATTGCAAGTAACTCATTCTGTGAGTGTTCTGCAAGATGAATAAACATTTCTAATGAATTTTAACTTGATAAATGAGTGATATCTTACAATACAAACAGTATGGAATGCCAAATATCACATGATCACAACGGAGCCAACTCTCCTCTCTCCTTCTCTCCCTTTCTCTTTGCCTGCTTCTGTAGTACTATGGGGGATCATCTCGCAATAGCAAGAGCTCATGGAAGAGAAAAAGCTAGAGGAATCCTTCATTCAAATGAGATTTAGGAGATCTGTCAAATGTGAGAAACAGTGAAAACTTTGTAGAAAAGCACCACCAGAATAAGGCTATTCCAGTGGGAGTAATTAATCTGTTTAATGACAATGCAATGCCACATTTCTGGATAGGCTCCTTGTTAAAGTTCACAAAAAGAAAAAGATTCCATTGAGCCAACAGCAGTGATTCCAATAGTGCTAGTGAAAGTTGTCCTACATAATAATCCTTCTCTTCGTCTCTCTCACACCAACTACAAAGGTATTCAAAGGTAAGTGCAGGTTAATGGGTTTTTCTTTATATTTTTGTATTTTATTTATTATTTAGTATCATACTAGAGTACTATAATTTTTTTATGTGAATATTGGGTTGTGGAACTAGTGAGTTTCCATTATTTGTTATAGGAAAATTTGCTTTGGATTACAAGACTGTTTCCATAATGAATTACAGTCACAAAGGTTTTACTGTAGTCTTTCTATATTAAATAATAAGAAAATTGCCACTTTTTATCAATTGTATATTAATTTCTAATTTCTTACAAAAACAGACAAAGATTTAACTGCAATCTTCCTTCCCAACTTTCTCTTTCCTTTGTACTACACCAAAATCTTTATTTGAAAATTTCGAGTTACAGGGGAAGTTAAGAGTTTGCATTAATTTATATATGTATATTGCATATTTACCAATAACCAATAGTAGATTACTTTAATTTCTTCTACAAATTTTGGGCTTTCTAGAATTAATAATTTACTCATTATTAATTATCATTTTTTAAAACAACCATCCATTTTTCTTCACGAAGTCCACCAGATACAATATATTTTAAATGGTTAATCTATCAACTCCATTTTTGTCTTGGACTCATGCCTTTTTTCTTCCTATCCTTCCCAAGAAATAATCAGAATTTCTAGAGAGATTGGATATGGCTATGAACTAACATTCATTCATTCCTAAACACCCAGAATGGTACTATGTTCCACCATTTAGAACTGAGACTTAAATAAATCAAGAGGAATAAAGTTTGGGCTCAAATTCAAATCTCAATTATACTAGAACTCATTCCATACTTATTTCCCAATTCTAAAATACAGACCTGGAACAGACTAAATTCCTTCTCTGGTTGCCTAACCTGTGGATTAAGAACTATAATGATAGGAAAGGTAAAGTAGAAACCTGTAGGACTACTTCTACTAATAAAAATAGCAAAACAGAAGCAATATTTTATTCCTATAGAGACTACAGAAATTAGGATCACCACAAAGGACGTGAAGAAATAAGATCACTCCAAGTCACTTCTGCATTCAACTTGCCTATGTGATCTTGCAGAACACAGACAGATTTGGAGGAATGCAGATGCCACACCTGATGTGAGTTTATTGCTGGCGCAAACCAACCATTCCCTAGCATATAGCACATGGCTATTGATCTGCTAAGTTCTGCTTTTTCTATATTACCAAACACTATCTAAAGTTGTTTGCTTTTACTGGTTCCCTACTATTACTTAGGACACTATCGGCTATGTAGTGCATTAATATAATATGGTCCACAGGGATCCTGATTGACCTTCACTCCACAGAACATCATGCTGTCCACTATATGCTGGCTGAACAGTAAGTAGATACAGTTATATATCTTGGTAAGATACAGTTATGCCAGCAGGCAGGAAAAATTTCTGTAAAAGATCAAAACGATGCCACCTTTCTAAGTTTCCTAGGGGTCTATATGTCAAGGTTTCTTTTCCAAAGTATTAGATGGTTCATCTTACCACTAAAATGTAAGGCACAGAGTCTGGCAAAAAAATTTTGGATTTGAGAGGCAATATGCACCTCACTTTGATACATTAATTCTGACCCATTTATCATGTAACTTGAAAAGCTGACAGGTATGAGTATAACTATAGTAATAAGAGAAGACTCAGAGGAAACAGGTCTAGATTGCTGTGAAAGATGCTCTGCCACTCGGCCTATAGGAACCAAGAGATTCACTGAGATGTTAGGTGTCTGAGGCAGAGAGGGATTCTGTATGGCATCTGCTAAGTACCTATGGGTGAATCATAGCACAGACCTTTTAGATTTTAGAACACAACTAGGAACGACAAGCATTCCACACTATCTTTGTTTTTCTTGACCTTGGAAGCCATAAAACTGAGTGTACACAAGGCATTTAACCCTTACATGGAAGCTGTATATACAAAAATAGGCTGGTAGGTCCTGTGCATCCAAATGGGTAACATGCTTAAGAGGCTCACATTTCGATAGTTTTTGAACTTACATTGATTCTCTGTATTTCACCTATGGTCTCGCTGAGTTCCTTGTGACCAGTTAACTAAAGAAATGGTGCTATAAAAAATGTTGGTACCACTTTACTCAAGAGTAAAGACCTGCAGCACAACAACAACCCCATTTGGGACCCCTGAAGGACCTGAAAAGGACCTCCCACCGAGCAAAACCTTGAATGATATACTTGGTTGTTTATTTTTTGAAGGAGACTTGCAAACATACACTTGCCTCATGGACAGTGGCTAATAGTTTGGCTAGTTGATCACATGAATGCTCACCAAATAGTAATCTTAGAGAGAAGCAACTTAATAATTAGCTAAAGAAGATGATTCGTTTTATGCAGATCAGTTTCATTCCTTAGTCACTCATTCCTCTCCTTCACTAAAGGCCTTTGCCTGGTCACGGCAGAAGGGAACAAGGGTATACATGGGCTCAGCAACAACTTCCACTCACCCAAACTGATCTAGCTACTGAGTTCTCCACTTAGTTAGAGAACAAAACTCAATTTATAGAATCAGCTCCCGAGAATACCAGCCCATCATCTGATGGCTTGCTGATTACAAGGACTACTTGCACTATTGGAGGCTTTATTTTTACTGGAATACACTTATCTCTTGAGTAAGCTTATCAAATTAAACCATCAAGCATAATGTCAGTATGTTTAGTATCTTGTGCATTCTCCTTTCATACAGTAGTCTGTGCTTATAAGAGAAAAATAATCAGGAAGCTAATAGCAACACTGTAGTTATACTTTTGGACCTAAAGCAAACACCCATAACCTCAACACTCAGGAGGCTTAGGCAGGAGGATTGCTCTTGGACTACATGGTGAGTTTAAGGCTAGCTTGAACCACATAGAGAGACCTAGACTCAAAAAAAAAATTACTAATAATTATTTTGCTTTTTAGATAACCAAGAGCATGTGAAACAGATTTATCATATTTTTTACCTAAAGAAAGAATTTTTATTCTTAAATAAACTTCATTTTTCTTCAGTGTGGTTACACAACACCAAAAAAAATTTTTTTAACTCTTTGAATTGATGTTAAATTTTTAAAATTTTAGAGGAACTCTAAGACTACATTATTCCCATTATAAGGATAAGAAAACTGACACACAGAGAGTCAAGTGACTTATACTAGGTCACAAAACTAATAGTGGGTAAAGTTGGGATTTAACCCCAGGAAGTCTGTTCTTAGCCACTGTACTATGATGTAAAACTGAGAATAGCATACAAAAATGTCACAGGTACAAGAAAAACATAGTCCTAGTTTGTTTGCATTTATATATCGCTTATATATTTTCAAAGAAATACTGGTAAATTTAAAAAGCAGTTATAAATTTAGATATGACTGATAAATGAATCAAGATTATATCTATATTTTTATGAAGATATTCATGTAAATATTAGGGTTGGAGCCTTGATTATAAAAGTCTAGGTCTGCCAAGAAAAGTATGACATCTGAAATCCAAGTATGCATGTAATTAAAATATTCTTTTTTTGCTTCCAAAAATGAGATTTGATAAAAAGAATCTTAACAGTGCTAAATTTGCTCACTGTTTGCAAGTATAGATGGTACCAATATCTTCTCAATACACAGTAAGCTTCCATAGAGATTATTTTTCACACGACTATGAGTGGTTAAATTTATATTTCCTCACAAAAAACAAAAGTATTGAGCGATTACACAGCCTGTAGACTCCAGTCTTTGGTCATAGTGTTAAGGGTTTTTGGTTGTTTTCTTTTTAAGCATTTTAATCTCAATAATTTTTGTATTTTGCTCTCCTTTAAAAATCTACAGGAAACCCTTAATAGATAAAAATCTACCAACTTACACAAATACTATGAAAATGTTGTGTAATATGACCAATATCAAGCTTTCCTGATATCTTACTATAAAGATTTCAAAAGAATTTCAGAGAAAATATATCCAAGTAACAACAGTCTTGGGTGTTTTATTTACTGAGGTAAGCTTTTCGAACTCCCAAAGGTCCCATCTCAGAAATGTAATATGAAACCACACTATGCAATATTTGTGAGAAGATAGTTAAAAGTAGATTACAACTATAAAATGCTACCCAAAAAACCATTACAGTCATAGTCTTATACACTACTATTATTCGTATAAACTGGTGTGGCTTTTTGATGGGTAACCAGGCAATATTTTTAATACTAAAACTACTTAAATATTGTTTAAAATTCTATATTATGGAAAAAATGGCACAAACATGCAGGTAAAAATATTCTCTATAATGAAAAACTGGACATCTAAATGCTTATCACAACAGTTAAATGAATTGTGGTACACACATACTAGGAATACCATGCAGCTGTAAGAATAAATCTGCAGTACACAATACCAGACAATGTTTACTTCACACAAAGTGAAACCAATCTGCAGAATATGCATTATGGCCTGATTATTTCATATGCATACACACACACACACACACACACACACACACACACACCCCAACTGGTAAGAGAAGTATCATAATATACACCAAACAGAAGGAATTTATTTTCTGATATCAATTAAGGAAGCAAAACATATTTTCCTTATTCACTTCTGCTTTTGTAATTTTTTTTCACATTAAGCCAACACTGATCCCTTAATATTGTCATACTTTCCTTCTGTTTCCTGTGTAAAACTTCTTGAGAATACAGGCCACAATTTGTAACCTACCAGACCTGTCACAAAGCTGTGCACTCTAGAGATGCTTAAATGCAATAACCATTTATCTATACCACCACTCCTTCAAGCACTGAGACCAGGATGAGAACCAAACAATACTGAGGACATTCTCTCCAACTGGTCCATCCAAGGACCCAAGCTCAAGCTTCTTAGCTTCATCACAGAGACTTCCCTCTGTTCTCAGGCTCAAAACAACCCTCATAAAGTGCCACTGTCACTGTACATGTGCTAAAGGTAGGTCTTGATCCTAGGTGTGGAGAAGGGTCTAGCACACCACATTAAAAAAAAACTGCAGGTCTACAACTTTTTGCTCCCTTAACAAGCTGATCAATCACACAGCTGGTTGTCAGTAAGGATCAGGAGAGAAGTACGGAATAACCCTCAAGTAGTCCAGCAGATTCATTACTGAGACAGTACAATAAAACAGGAATCTGAAATACCAGCATTCCTCATCAGACTCTGCTTTTCTCTTGAGGAAAGTGAAAGCCTAAGAGAAAAGAGAGTTCATGTCTTGGCTGAGGAGCATCTCTCTCATTCTCTGCCAGAGGCTATGTTTGAGAAGAAAGGTGTCACATTATTGTCCTTCTGTGTTATCTCCCCTATTATTAGACAAGAAGAGTGTCACCTGGCCCCAAAGACTCAACCACTCCTTCCATTATCTTTCCTTGACTCAAGAAAGAAAGAAAACTGAAAACTAAAGGAGAAAATGTATCATACACTAAATCTGTATTCCTTGCCTATTCATTTGGTCCTTACTATATGTCTAGTGTTTCTAAGTAAGAAGGGGAAATGCTAGACAAAGGACACAGAAGGATGGAAGCAATTACATACTAAGTATATTTCTGAATTCTTGACAAGAAAGGAAGAACTAGAAATGAAGCTACCCAAATTTCATTTTTAGTTTATTAAAAACAAAAGCAATCATTTTTATTAGGCAACTTGCTTTATAATTAATAATGGCTCATAAAGAAATTAACATCGTTATAGCAATGTCCATGATTTTTTCAGCTGAATTCTTCTATTCTTCTGTTTATCCATACATGAATAAAAGGCTTTCAACTAACCCAAAAAAGTTCAATAACAAAAGGAAATAAGATAGAGGAGAGTTTTAAATTATTTTACTTAAGATTTTTTAAAGTTTTGATTGGGGTATTTAGCCAAACATGCTAAGCACCTTCTAATACTAAGATATACCTCTATCTCTTAAAATTATTTCTATAAAAAGGAAATCATCATTGCATCAACATTTCACTGATATCTAACTCAAAATGTGTACTCAAAAAAGCATAAGAGGAAAAGTGTGCATATTTATGAACTATATGTAGTGTTACATTTATAATACTGTTTCATTTCTAATATATTTCTAATTTCAACCAGAATATGCACTAGAAAAAAAGAAGAATGTTTTCACTAATGTCCAAAAGAACATTTGGTTCTTTCATGGACATTTTAAAAATTAGAATAAGCATGTGCATTTATTTGTATTTTTGTTACTTTTCCTCATAAGTAATAAGAAATTAAACTAAATGTCAGAGTAAGCCATGAGTTTCAAAGGAAAAATATCCTGACTTGTGATGATAATTAAAATTTAAACTAAGTAGTAAGAAAGGTCAGCATTCAATAGATTATAATTAAAAACTAGGAAAATATATTTTAAGTGGATAATACAAGATTAATCTTTTGTAACTTTCTAAAGAAATGCAAAAGCAAAAGGAAGAGCTCCCAGGAATACAAGTTTTGTTCATATTCCCTTTGTTGTCTATTTCTATTTCTTATTCTTTAGCTCATATTCATTAGGTTCTGCTAAGAATCTTGTCCTGCCTTGAAACTATTTCTGAGTAAAATCAGGACACTTTCATTTCATTGACCTTTTTTATTAGTCACAGACACTTAGTGCTATTGACATTTTTCAAAAAGTGTTTAACTATATATTTAACACTTAGTAGGAAAAACCAAGTCTCACCGGATAATGAACTCAATCTTATGGTAAATCATAAGGCATCTTGTATCTATAACTGCTCTGATAAACCTAAGTATCTCTTACCATTATAGTCTGTTTTCTGTTACTATCTCAGAATACTTCAGTCAGGGTAATTTGTAAAGGAAAAAGGCTTATTCTGGCTTATGGTTCTGGAGGCTTGATAGTCCAGCAAAGGCTTCATACAGCTTCACAGCAGAAAGCAGAAAGGTAACCAGGCCTCTGAGAGAGACTTAACCACACACATGGGTTACTAACCCTGACTGACTCACTCTGGAAAGACACAGCTTATCTCTTCATAGGCTAATATCCCTTAAGACCTAAAGACCCCTAAAGGTCCACCACCTCTCAACAACACTACATTGGAGACAAAGCCTCAACATGAATTTTAGTGGTAACAAACTAAATTTGAACTACACTATCAACTATAAACTACTGAGGAGGGAAACATTTGTTTTTTATACCTACGTGAGATATGGTGAAATCCACATTAATTAAAAGCAATACAATTTAGTCCAGTTTTGAGAAAAACAGGAAAAAAGTTTTCAAACTTGTTTCTTACCCTCTCATGCCATAAGGTCACCATCTCTTTTTGGCCCATTCCTCCAACTGCCAGTTGAAAATATGTAACAAATGTGTTTCTGTAGACCCTAACTTTTGAGTTTCAGCCTCAAATACCCAACTGCTCATTTAGTATCTCTACTTGGACACCTCGAAGTCTGTACATCCAAGTTTAACTTGGAGGAATGACCCCTCCCCCAACCAAAATATCTATCATGCCAATTCTGGGTGCCACCTTTATTGAATTAAAGAATACCCAGACAACTGATAGTTTTTCTGTGGTCTACAAGAATACTTCTGCAAGAAACTAGCATTTGAATCAGCAGACTATGTAAGGAAAATCCATTCTCATCAGTATAGCTAGGCACCATCCAGTCCATTGAGGCCACTAACAGAACAAAAAGCAGAGGAAAGATGGCCTCACTGTCTTATCCATCTTCTTTTCTTTGACAGAACTCTGGCTTCTTGGATTTTTGAACCTTGAAACTTACATCAGCAGCCCCTCAGCTTCTCAAATCTTCAGCTTCAAAATGAGTACAACATTGTTTTTCCTTGGCTGTCAGGACTTTAGATATAAACAGTAGTATCACTGGCTTCACTGGTCCTCCCACTTGCAGAAAGTGTATTGTGGGATTCAGACTCCATAATCATAAGCTAAGCCCTTAACAAATCCTCTCATACAATATCTACCTATCTATCTACTTATCTATTTATCCATTGATCTATCCACTTGATTCTGTTGTGAATGTGAAGCTGGATCTTAAAAGTTGGGGCCACAGAAACACACCTATACACCTATACCTACCTATCTATCTACCTACCTACCTATCCTATTCATTCTATGGCTCTGCAGAACCCTGACCAATATATTATTCCTCTGCTACTGTTTCCATGCTCAGAGCCTAGACAAGCGCTTACAGTCATATAAACCAGAAACCCTAGAATCACCCTGACACCTTTCCTTAGTTACAATGCATTCCATCCTTAGGGATCTATCAATTTTAATATTCTTCAAACCACTTCTCTACAACCCTTCTGCCATCATCTTGATCCATACTACTATAAATTCTCACAAGTTAAAAATTTTTGCCTGGTTTATTTACAGCTGTATTATCAAAACCTACAACTGTGCTGACGCCACAAGCTATTGTCCAACAAATATATGCTAAATGAATAAACAGCCTCCTGCTCTCTACCCATCACACTCCTATTTTACTTTATAAATTCCTACTCCACTATGACTATGGAAAGCATCCCTGGTCCTTGCCCTAGCCCCCTGCTTCTCATCTTCTCATTCTTTTGTCTCCTTTCAATATGTACTTGTACATAATACTTAGCCCACACCTACTGATGTCATTTACACCTACTAATGTCATTCCTTCATTCATGTCCATCCCCATACCACCCCCACCCTGGCCAGATAGCAAACTCTACACAGGCAGAGGTGTGACATCTTTAAAACCCAGTTAAGTGGCCCTGAAGCAAGGCCAGAAGATTGCTATAGCTGCTGGTTTCAAACAGGAGCCTAAAGAGAATTCTTTCTGTGGTCTGTTGGCCATTTCAGAACTTTGGAAATGGAATGGTCAATTCATCAGAAATAGCAGGTGAGTATGGCGGACTTTGAGGGGCCTGCAGGAGAGAGAGACCCTGGCGCCTTGGGACCTGCACTATGTGGCTGACTCGGGGTGCCAGGAGAACAATGAGCTCCTCCCCTCTCTGGGGGGCCAGCTGTGAGTGTGGCAGACTCTTGGCAACCCGAAGGAGAGAGACCCTGGCGCATCGGGACCTGCACCATGTGGTTGACTTGGGGTGCCGGGAGAACAAGGAACTCCTCCCCTCTCTGGGGGGGCAGCTGTAAGCATGCCGGTGTGCAGGCCGAGAATCAGACATCTCATGTCCTCTGTCCCCCATTCCGTGCCCCGCCTCTTAGCAAGTGGGAGCCAGTTAACTACACATCTTGTGAAAAGATTGGCTATGTTACTTAATATGAGCTCCCTGTATGCAAACATATGGATAACCATTTGGAAGAAAACAAGGCAATATTACAGATAGTGAAGATCTCTGGTTGTCTAGCTTTGAAATGTATGCTTTCTTATGTCCCATTCTGTTCTGTTTTGTTATGTTTAACTTTACCCCCTTTAAAATAAAATCTTTTAAAATGGCATATAGTATACACTCAACAAAGTCCACTGGATTAATCCTGTCACACTCATAATTTATTATCTTCCTCTTTTATTCCCTATTATGAAACAGTTCTAAGGGTTTATTTTATAGAATTGCTTGTGGAAATGCTACTTTCCTGACTTGTTAAAGAGGAAAAAACAAAACAAAATAAAACAGAATAAAGGGTAGCAACAATACAATATTCCAAGGAAAAAAGGAAAAGTACAACAACAATAAAACCTAAGAAATTATTACTTGACTAATTACATACTGACTTCTTGGAAATAGTTGTTCAAATTACAAAGTTAAAACATGTAAAGTAGACATTCAAACAGTGAGACTGTTAATAGTTCTGCTCCACGATCTGAC
>PVJX010014195.1:0-45518 GCA_004027295.1 Dolichotis patagonum
TCATAAATGAATGATCTAAATGTCCACCTTTAAAGGAAATCAGATAGCCAGGCATGGTGGCTCATACCTAGATTCCCAGCACTCAGGAGGTTGAGGCAGGAAGGTCACTACAAAGCCAGCCTGGGCTACATAGAGTTCAAGGCTAGTCTGAACTACATAGCAAGACCCTGTCTCCAAAAAAGAAAGAAAGAAACTAGATTAAGAAGAGCAAATTAATCTAAAGTAAGCAGAAGATGCCAGGCATAGTGGCTGTAATCCCAGCACTTGGGAGGCTGAGGCAGGAGGATCACTACAAGTTTGAAGCCAGCCTCGAATATATAGTGAACTCAAGGCCAGCTTGAACTACACAGTGAGACCCTGTCTCAAAAAAAAATCAGAAGAAAGAAAATAGTAAGGATAAGAGCAGAAGTCAATGAAATTAAAAACAGGTTGGAGTCATAGCGCAGAAGTAGAGCACCTGTCAAGTATATATAGAGCTCTAGGTTCAAGCCCCAGCACCCCCAAAAAACAAACAAAAAAACAACAAAGGAAATAAATAAAACAGGGCCAGGATTTAGCTCAGTGACACAAGCACTTGCCTGGCAATCTCGAGGTTGTGAGTTCGATCCCCAGTACAAAAACAAACAAACAAACAAAAACCTCAAAGAAAATAAATAAAATCAAAATAAGTGAAACTAAATTTTATTAAAAATATCAATGAAATCAATAAACTGCTAGCTGTACTGACCAAGAAAACAACAGACACAAATTACCAAAACCAGCAATGAAGATGTTATCACTGAAGAGGTTAAAGATATTAAAAGGTTATTAAGAGGATGTTCCTAACAACGTTATGCCAATTCCTTCAAAGGCACAACTACCAAGGCACATTCACAAAGAAAAATACATCCTGAATAATCCTAAAGCTATTAAAGAAATTGAGTCTGTAGTTTAAAACCTTCCCCTACAGTAAAATCTAGACCAGATGGTTTCACTGATAAATTCTACCAAGCATTTGAGTAGGAAACAACACCAATTCTACACAACCTCTTCTGGAAACAGAAGTGGAGGAAACACTTTCCATTTCAGGTCAGTATCACTCTGATACCATAAGCCAAACAAAGACATGAGAAAAGCAGTGGAAAAAAAAGAAGGCAGCCAGGTGCAGTGCTGCCTGCCTTTGTTCCCTTACCTGGGATGCTGAGGCAGGAAGTGTGCTTGAGCCAAGGAGTCTGAGACAACCTGGGCAACACAACTGATACCCTGTCTCAAACAAAACAGGACAGGAAAGAGGAAATAAAGGAAAGGGAAGGGAGAAAATTCAGTATCTCCTATAAACACAGATGCAAAAATCCTCAAAGTTTTAGTAAATTGAATGCTACATATTAAAAAGATACTCTCACGGTTTATGGCTAGAGTCCCCCTAAAGCCCAAAGCTGCACGTGCTCATATGCAGGGCTTCTGGGCAGTGACTGCACACTGGGTGAGTCCACTGATGGGTTTATAGCTGAGTGTGGTGGGAGCAGGAGCCTGATGGGAAGAGGTGGGTCACGTGGGTCACTGGGTGTGGCCTGGGACGATTCATACCCCGCCTCCTCCTTGATCCTGTCTGCTTCCTGTGTACCATCACCTCTGCCATGCCACCCTGCCTTGGAGCCAGCTGACTATGGATTGAAATCTCTACAAACTCTCAGCCAGAACAAACCTTTCCTCCTATAACTTGTGCGTGTTGGGTATTTTGTCCCAGCAACAAGAAAAGTAACTAAGATACTATACTACAACTCAGTGGAGTTTGTCCTGAAATGCTGACTCGACACTTAAAAATATTTGCTAAAACTCACCATATAAACAGACTAAAGAAGAAACATCATTTGATTTTTCAACAAAGGCAAGGAAAGAATTTGCCAAAATGCAACATCCGAGATAAAAATTCTCAGCTGTGCTAATCAGCTTTCTGTCACTGTGACAAAATACCTGAGACAATCCATTTAATAAGGGAAAAGGCCTATTTTGGCTCAGTTTCAGAGGTTTCAGTTCATGGTAGTTCTGTGTCCATTGCCCTGGGAAACGCGGTGGAAATGCTTGGCAGAAGAGGCCCACTCACCTCATGGCAGGTGGGAGGCAAAGAAAGCAAGCAAGAAGCTGGGACCCTGTCTTCCAACCCCATCCCCTCCATGACAGCTTCCACTGCACCTCACCTTAAAAACGCTCTACCATCTCTCCATAGTGCCACCAGCCGTGACCAGGCCTTTAACCGGAGGATACTTATCCCTAATTGTGTAGCATCAGCAAAACAAGGCTTAGACGGAAATTTATTTAACCTGAGCGAGGACAACTAAAACAAAAACAAAACAAAAAAACTCCAAAAAACCCGATAGCTAGGATGCTAACCAACAAGACTGAATGTTTCCCCCTTACAGTCAGGAACACTGCAGGATGTCTATTCTCAGCACTCTTATTGTACACAGTACTGGCAGTTCTAGTGAATACAATAAAGCAAGGGATAAAAGGCACACGGATCAGAAAGAAGTTTCTATCCAAAGACAACAATGTCTACAAAGAACCTACCAAAAAAAGTTAAGAAAACTAATAAATAAGAGATGGTCACTGTCATTTTATATCACAGATTTTACTCCAACTTTTCTGTCTCCAAACACTGTCAGTTAGACGTCTTCAATTATTTCTCCAAATCTTGTCAGTATGACAGCTTCACCTATGTGTCCTAGGACCTCTTATGGGCTCAGTATTTCTGAAGCTAAGTTCATTATTTCTTCAAAGTTAGCTTTTTAAAAATTTACTTTATTTGATAACGTCAGCCATTTATTTATTCTAATATTTATAGTTTTCTAATGTTGATTTATCCATCTACCCTTCAAAAAGTAAAGATCCATCTTAGACTCTTACTGTTTCACCTCGCATTTAATTGGTTACTCAGGCTATCAGTCTTTGTTATGTAATGAACTGCCTCTATCAAGCATGGTTGCACATGCCTGAGATTTCAAGGCCAGCCTGAGCTACACAATGAGTTCAAGGCCAGCCTCAACTACTAGTGAAACCCTGTGTCAAAAAAACAAAACAAATGAACTGCCCAAAATGTTCCAAAAGTTCCAAAATGCAAGAAATTTTTGAGCCTCTGCTAACAATTGTCATTATGCCAATGGCAAAGGTAAGTCATGTGATTTAGTCTGGAAGGAGACTTCCTAAGGGCATGGGTACAATTTGTTAAGAAAAAATTCATATGATGGTGGGAGGGGGTAAGGGACATAGCTGCCACAATCTAGCACATTTAATGCCATTGATTCCATCTCCATATAACCCCTGCAGTCTCACTGTTACTCTGGAATTCACTTCACTGACAAGTTCGAGACCTCATGTCTTACCTCTAATCATCTCCTAATTCAGCTTGCATTGTTTTATTTTTGTTTTTGTTTTTTTAGAAATAACTCCAAGAACAATTTTTATACTTTATTTTCATATTGAAAACCAGATTAGCTTCAGCCTGAAAAAATATGTTTAGTTTATTTAGAATTAAATGAAGGCTGGCAGCAAGTTACATTGTTTTTTTCCCCTAACAGGAAACGGGTTAAAGGAATATAAAAGCGGAGACTGCTAATCAGCACTGGGGCAGAGCAGCTCTACCCAGCTCTCACCACTGTTCAGAAAGGAGGAAAACAAGCAGGTTTACTAACCACTGGCCCATACGGGCTGTAGGATCACTTCTAACACTAACTGAATAACACTTATAAAATTGGAATTAAGGAAAACTGTGGAGTGGATTTCAGCATATGAACTTGGGCCAGACATAAATATCTAGACTATAGCTCCCATCTTACAGATTAAAAGAACTAAAAAGCTCAGAGTACAGACCTTCATATCCCCAGGTACCACATCTCAAATTCGACCAAGGGTAGATTGAGAATATCTGAGAACAGTCCCATCTGTAGTGAACATAGACAAACCTGCTCTTGCCTGTTGCTGCTTAAATAATACAGTGTAACAAGGTTTTACACAGCATGCACCTTGCCTCTGGTATGGTAAGTAATCCTGTGATGATCTAAAGTACACAGATGGTGTGTAGGTTACGTGCAAATACTCAGCTGTTTTATGCAAGAGATTGAGCACCTGTAGATTTTGGTACCTGCAGGGATCCTGGAACTGGGCCCCCTTCGATATCAAGGGACCACTGTAGTTAAGAAACTTTCTTGGCATCTGACAGTGACCACGGAATGGGGCCCAGATGCCAATCACATCCAGGCAATCTGATTCGAGTTTCTTATCTATGTTACTTCATTAGAGCAAGGAAATCCAAGTGTTACAACACGCTGGAAGCCAGGGACATTTTTCCGAGGAAACAGTGTTGCGGTGGATGGTGGGGGTCGTCATCATTATCATCATCATCATCATCGTAATTCACGTTCGCATTGCGCTTTACACATTGAAAGGGTACTCACATGCCATCTCCCTTGTGGGCTTTCACCCTGTGGGGCAAGGACATCCTAGCGGTTTACGGTGAGGAATGAACCCAACTTTCCTACTGGTGGGTCTGCAGGCTACACAATGGCAACGCTGCGAAGCCAGCAAATGTCACAGAGGAGGCGATCTTGTTAGTGAATGGCAGCAAACATCACTTGTGTTCTGTGAAATGTGAGACTTCCAAAGGCAAGAGTGGGGATGTGTGCCCTACCTGTGTTGTGCCCGTTCTTTTGTTCCTGAGGCTGGGGAGAATCTCGGAGGCCAACAGGACAGAACTGAGCCCTTTACCCTAGGTTCAGTCTCCCCTTAGGACAGGCCTGGGCCATGGCACCACGAGCCCAGTGTTGGCCTTCCACCACCCTCATGCTGCTCTGTCTTGGAAACCATAACCGTGGACAGGGCACTGGGACAGAGATGCCCAGGGAGGGGGCTGGCAGGGAGGAAGGGCAAGGAGAGCTGCAAGGAGAACCAGGAGGAGGGGCCCAGACCCAGCAGCCTGGGTGAACCACCGTGTGGCTGGTCGGAGCTCCAGAGTCACAGATCTGGGCAGAAAATCCTGCTCGGGCGCTGGGTATCCTACTGGGTGTCTGGTGGTGAGCATGTTGCAAAGCCTGATATCAGATTCCTCACCTGGCCAGCAGAGCTGGGGAATCCAGAGTCGCACATTATCTCCTCCTTGCGCTCCATCTTGGGCACACTTGAGCAGCTGACCCACTTCACAGTCAGAGACAGTGACAGGAGGCACAAGTGATGTTTTCCCAACATCTGTGTGATGTTTTTCGCAGTTCTTGCAGAAAGTCATTAACACTGTTAGCCTATTTCCAGTATCTCTAAGAGGTGGGTTTAAATGTTTGACTGTGAGAATCCCATTCAGAGTTTGTGCCCAAGGCCCAAGGCTTCATAAATGCCTCACACAGCTTGTGTTGTTAGAATCAGTACGTGATTTATCTGCCAAGCACAAATCTGATCATATAACCACTGCTTAAATCTCAATAGCTTCCCTTTGGCCATTAGATTACTTTTCAATGAGTCTTTCATTTTCTGGTTCCTATTTACCTATAGCATCTCTTACTATTCTCTCCCATTTGCCCCACTCTTCTAAAAATGAGTAATTAAAGTCTTTAAAGGGCCAAGGTATTTCAGTATCACAAGTTTTTATTTAGTGTTGTTTCAATCTGGAATGCCTTACCCTTGCTTTTGTCCTGCAAAATTTTAAGGTATTCTTTAAGCTTTATTTCAAATGCAACAAATTTAAGGAAGTATATCTTGCCTGATAAAGTTAAGGCTCTCAACTTTTACTTCTGGTTTTTATTTTCAATTATTTTTACTTCTGTTGCATCTCCTAAACCTTCAAATACAGTCAGACATGGTGGTGCACACCTGTAATTCCAGCACTCAGGAGACTGAGCAGGAGGATTGTTGCAAGTTGGAGATCAGCCTGGGCTACAAAGTGAGCTCAACAGCAGCCTGAACTGCATAGCTAGACTCTGTCTCAACACAACCAAAAAAAAAAAACACCTCAATTATAGTGTTTACTCCCATCTATTTTAATTACTTGTTTGCAGACCTGTTCAACCACTTACTTCCTATAGGATGGGGACTCCATCTTTGTGAGTGGGGGGGCAGGCACTAGGAAATAACCCATCACTTCTGAGTTACAACTTCATCCTATTTTCATGGTTTTATTTCCAGACAGGGTCTCACGAAGCTGCTTTGTTGCCCAGGCTAGTCTGAATTTACCATCATTCTGCCTCAGCCTCCCAGAGTGCAGGGATTAAAAGTTTGTCCACCATCCCTAGCTACTACATCTTTTTAAAATTCTCTCTCATATATCTACTACAATTTTTGACGGTAAGAACCCAAAACATGCTTTTTAAATAATCAATTGAAATTAAAATGCCCAAGCTGCTGAAGTGCTGTATGTCACTTCCTTACGTTATTGTGGAAAGGGCTCTGAATTTTCAATCACTGAGACCTTCAAGATTCATTCAAAACCTCCCAGGAACCTAAACATAGTTTCTGTCACTATGAACTGGGTTTGTTTACATGTGTTGGAAGGGTCAATAATGTTGACCAAAAAAAAAATCAACTGCTGGCTAATAGATGTACTAATGAAACTTGGTATGCTTTGTAAATATATAATGATGGCATTTACAGAAATAAAATGATTCACAATGTGAAAAAACAAAATTAAAATGTTCATTTCCAACATTCTAGATAATAATGAAAAGAAACTTTACCAAACAGCAGTCCATCCTGAAGTCAGATCTCAACTCGGGGCTCTTCAAATATGCTTGTGGAGTTATTTGGGTGAAATGCAATGTACTAACAAATTTCCAATATGAATTGATATGCCTTCGATGTGTTATATGTATGTAATAAATGATAAATCTAATGTATTAAGGTATACTAAATTTATAAATTTACCAAATGTTCCAAAATTACCAATGTACAAAAACATACTGGTGCTCCACTGTGGCTGTGTACTGATTATGTGAGATTTTATTTCCCCCCTTAAATTCTCATACATTTTACCTTTGGGGTTCTTCGTTTTTTATTTCAGTTTTTTGAGACAGGTCTCACTATACAGCCCAGGCTAGATTCAAACTCACAGCTATTCTCCTGCCTCAGCCTCTTAAATGCTGAGATTAAAGGCGTGCTCTCATACATTTTAATTTTCTCATACATTTTAAAATTTAAAATAAAAATATTCATATAGTGAGTTGGGACAGTATGCACATTGAAATACATCTCCTTGGGAAATTCACTACAATCTAGAGCATGGCCCTCAGTCTCACTGACCATGTAACCTAATTTGGCAAGAAATTTAGTCAAGCTCTGAGACCAGTACACACACACACACACACACACACACACACACACACACACACACCACACCTTAATAGTAAGAAGCAGATCTAATACTGGTTTAGGATTTCCAGGAGGAAAACAGTGCTTTTCTACTCAAGAGAAATGATCTGATAACAGAAGTAATCTGATTTAAATACAACCTCAAAGTGGATAATTGAGGTTAAACGTCGGATTCACTTGTACTGACAGGAGAAAAGAACGTGCAATTTCATGGTTAATCACACGCCAGAGATTTGGGCAAGATACTCGTGAACGGCTTTAAATCAGGTACTTAGTGATCAACAAAAGGCAAAACAGGGAACCAAGTTTTCACTGGGCATTGCATTCACACCGGGTCTATGAGGGTGCCGACTTATTTTCTTTCTGTGGAGGGCACACCCTCCTCAAAATTAGCTCAGTCCACCTCGCAAGGACTAGTTCAAGAGCTATAGGAAAGCGAGTACTGTACTTCCTTGATGTCATCTCTATAAACATAGATAAGGTTCCTTATATACAGTAACAAGCAGCACAGGGTTTCTCCAATTTTATTTCCATCCCACGCAAACTCTCCAGCACTTCTGAATTCACGTTTTGGCTGGGGCTCGTTTTCACCGCGCCGCCTCGGGATCGTAACGAAAACCCTGCTGGGCCACGGCGTCACTGACCACGAGCTGCAAGTGGGTCAGCGGAGCGCGGGGAGCTGGGTCCGGAAACTCGGGCGCTCCCACCGCGCCCCGCCCTGCCCTGCCGCGCCCTTCGGGAGCCAGCCGAACCTTCCCGCGGGCTGCCCACGCTCGGCTGCCCACGCTCCGGCCAGCGAGCCCCGACGCCTCGGGAGGGCAGAGGCTTGGCCTGGGGACCAGCAGAGACGGGCCGGCAACGCCCCTCGCTTCAGACCCGGCAACGAAGGCAAATTCCGGAGCCTGCACTCACTAAACACCCAGACGCCCGGGACGTCGGAGGCCTGCGGAGAATCCCACATGCAGTACACACTTTAACCCGGACGGCCACGTAGGGGGCGGGGCGCTAGGTCCTCGGCGAGGTCTGGGGGCGGGGCTTGGGCGCGGGGCGGGGCTAGGATGCCGGGAGGGGCGGGGCGCGCGCCGGAGGACGTCATGGGGGCGCGTGCGCCGCCGCTGGCCGGGCTGGCGCTGCAGCGGTTGGAAGATGATGGCTGTGGCCGAAGGACTTGGCTCGGCGCGCGTGGCTGTTCCCTCTGTGGGTGCTGAAGCCTCCGTCCGCTCCCAGTCATGAGAGGTCAGGCCTGGGGAGGCGGGCAGCGGCGGGGGCCGCGGCGGAGGGCGCGGGAGACCAGCTGAGGTGCTGCCGGCTCGGGCGTGGGTGGAGCGCTGTCGGGGATTCCGGAAGAGTTGCTGTTTTCTTTACTTCGTTCCTTTTCCTCGTTTTTCCTGCCTGTGCATAGAGGAGAGTGGGAGAGTTCTGTATTTTTATTTATAGAAAGGCACAAAATGTCCTACCAAAGTCGCTCTTCAGAGACTTGAGGAAATACATAGCACCGTGGCTTGGGCGGCTCAGCGGAAGCCGTCAGCGAACCGAGCTGCTCCCCAAACCGCCCCCGTGTAACTGCGCTTGGGTAAACCCGCTGTGAAGTGGAGCGACCCGAAGGTACCTGGCGATCCCGCTAGCGTCTTCCCGGAGACGCGACGAGCTCGGCAGCTGCGATGGGCTCTGCGTTTTGTCAGCCGGGTTCCGGCTGTGGCGTCCGCGTCCTAGGAGACCTGTGCTGGATCGCTTAGGGAGCTTTCCCTGCCCACGGCCTCCTTTCTGACACCCCCGTCCCCTGCAGCACACGCCACCGAGGGAGACATTTTTAATCGGCAGACTGTCACTACCTGTATTCAGACTGACACGTCACCTAACAATTACATGGTGACTCCTCCAGAATATCCCGATTTTAAAGGTGTTTAGGTAACTTTGGGGAGGGGAAGTACTGGAAGGTCAGTATACTTGGTAGCACCAATAATTATTGGAGCTCTTACTAGCTTTGGGGAAGCTATTTCAGCATAAAGCGAATTTATAGGTGAAATGTTTATTAGTTTCGTGGGATAATAAGACATTGAGATGTAACTTTTTTCTTCCTAGTCTTTCCAAGCATTACAAAATACTGACTCACTGTCCCTTATGAAACTTCTTTGATGTAGGAATCTATGTCAGAGATGAAACTGCTCCAGTTGTGTGCAGAGAAAAGGTACCAAAGTGTTCGGTATGAATAGCAGTATTCATATTAGCATCTGCTGGGACCTATACTTTGCTTTGCTAATGCCTTGTGGCACTGAGAAGTGGAAGCAATGAATGAAACTCAGTATTTTTTGGTACCAAATGTACCAATAGATGACCCGAAAATTCATCTGGTGTGACTATTGGCCATTCCTTTAATAAATAAAATAAAATAAAATAAAATAAAAGCAATGTACTGTCTACACTTAACTGTTCACTTGGAATATCTTCTGCTTTTATTTTTTAGGAGACAAACCCTGGAAGCAAAGAAATCCAGATCAAAGAAAAATACTCAAGGGCCATGCAAGCCAGTTGTAACCAACTGCACAGTTCTTCAGGAACTGTAGGTGGTGAGGATGCATCAACCTCCCAGTGTGTCCATGCAGCAAGACTGACTGGAGAAGGGTCTTGTCTTCATTCTGGAGATGTTCATATCCAGATAAATGCCATCCCTAAAGAATATGTTGAAAATCCAAGCTCCAGAAGTACAAGGTCAGGTGTCCACAGTTGTACTCATGGATGTGTACACAGTCGTTTCCGGAGTCACTCCCACAGTGAAGCAAGGCAGCCTGATGACACTGCCACAGAATCTGGAGAACATGGAAGCAGCTCCTTCTCAGAATTTCGCTATCTTCTCAAGTGGCTGCAAAAATGCCTTCCATACATTCTAATTTTGAGTGTCAAACTTTTTATGCAGCATATAACAGGTAGGGCATAAGACACTGACTTGTTTAACCGCTAAGTTCAGTTAATTTTCTTTCATTATTGGTAACCTACTTTAACCTACGCATTTCAGTTTTCTGTTGGCTTTTTAAAATTTGTTCCCTTTTAATTCATGTTATTAGTTTATGTAGTCCTCTTTGGGTTTTTTCTTTCAATTAACCTAAACTTATTTTCTAACAGGGATTTCTCTTGGAATTGGGCTGCTAACAACTTTTATGTATGCAAACAAAAGCATTGTAAATCAGGTTTTTCTAAGAGTAAGTATAAAAAGAAACTAAAAGTTATTAACTTTCTTGGTATAAAATTATAGAAAAATAATATTGAAATAGAACTTGAGAGAAATAGGAACTAATAGAATGTTTTAATATTCCTGATACATTTGATTTTGTTACTTAGATGACTTGTGATAAATTTTTTGACCTAATGCTGAAGAGCATCTTTTTATTTTCTTTGTTTGGTTCCTAAAGAAAAGGTAGAAGGGGGCTCGAGAATGTAGCTCAGTGGCACAGTGCCTTCCTGGCAAGTGCAAGTCCTTGAATTCAATTCCTAGTACCACAACAAAGAAAGTAGAAGGATTAAAAGGCTTTGGGCCAGGGGCATAGCTCATGGCACAAGCACCTGCTTGGCAAGCACGAGGTTCTCGGTTTGATCCCTGGTACCAAAACAACAATTTTTTTTAAAAAAAGGCTTAGACCACACTATTTGATACACTTGGCAAATGCCAAATGCCTTTATGTTTCCTGAGTTAATCTGAACATAATAGGTGATACACTCTCATTTAAAACTATAATTGATGCATTTTAAAGCTTAAAATATGTAAATAAAAGGTGGTATTGAATAATTGAATATTGAACTGCTTATAAGTTCCTCTTAAAGAAAATTAAACTCAAGGAATTTTTCTATAATGTATGAGTCCTAGTCATATAAATCACTGGAAAACTAAGAAAAGTTGTAAAATTTTACCTTGAGCCTTCTTTAAAGGAAAGGACTAACTCTTTGTTAAAGATTCATGTATTCTGATCTAGAAATTTATAGTAGAAACTATCAAAATAAAACAATTTAATTCATGGTTTAAAACTAGTACAGGTTGATTACTTTGTCTGAAATGCTTGATACCAGAAGTGTTAAAGAATTTTTAAGATTTTGGTATATTTGGATATACATGATGAGATATCTTGGGGATGGGATCTAAATGTAAACACAGAATTCATGTATATTTTTATATACCTCACACACATAGCCCAAAAATAGTTTTATACATGTTTTTAGGATGCCTGTGTTTTGAATCCAACATGAGGTTAAGTTGAATTTTCCAAAATTGGTACTTCAGGTCAGTACTCAGATAATTTTGGATTTGGAAGCATTAGAGATTTCTAGTTTTTGTATTAGGATGCTCTACTTATAAAATGTGTAAGTTAGTAATTAAAGGTACAGTAGCATATACCTGCAATCCCATGTATGAGAGGCCAAGGCAAGAGGGTTACAAGTTTGAAAATAGCCTGGGCAACTTCATGACAACCTGTGTCCCAGAAAAAAAGGCCTTGGGGCAGTAGCTCAGTAATAGAGCAACTGCCAAGTATGTGCAAGGCCCTGTGTTTATCACACACAAAAATTTTTTTTCTAAATGAATTGTTAAACATCTATAAACTGACTAAATACAATTTTTGAAATTCTCATTTTATGGAGTACAAAAAAGGGAGCTGGAAGGTAAAGGCCACTCTGGGTGGGTCCTTTATGTGTGCTTGTAAATTGGCTTCTTTAAAAACACAGGTAATATTTTACTTAACAAAGAAACTTGTATTTTTATAATTTTTTAAATATAAGAGTAGCGTGTTCATTGAAGATAAAAGATTGGTGATGATTATAATTTAACATACTCTGTATTTTTATTAAGATTAATCTAGAAAAACATTCTAAATAGTCTAAATTAAAAGTTTAATCATGTTTGAAATTCTGACATAGTTCAAAGTAATGAATTATAAAATTGTTTATTTTTCAGGACAGGTCCTCAAAGATTCAGTGTGCTTGGTTGCTGGTATTCTTGGCAGGATCTTCTATTCTTTTATACTATACCTTTCATTCTCAGTCACTTTATTACAGGTAAATTACAGTTCCAAGTACGTATTTTTAATATAGTTGTATTCCATAGCACTTTGCTTGTATCTTATAGCATCTAATACTTACTATAATATAGCTAAATGTTTACCTGTCTCTTCATGATTGAGCACTTTAAGAGACTCAAACTTGTATCCTTAATGACTTTGCACACACTAGGTGCTCACTAAATAATTATTTGATTACTGAGTTTTTGTTTAATCATTATTTAAGTACCATTAAGTGATTATTGTTAGTCTTTTTGTGTCTAGACATAAAGCCCATTAAAAGAGTAGGTGGTAAATTCTCAGGTTGGGGTGGTACTAGACTGAATTTTCAGTTTTAATCAGATAATAATAAGTCTTTATTTCAGTGGAACTGAGGATATAGATAAATCTAGGATAGAATTTATAGGCAGAGCCAGTAGACTCAGGTTGGATTAGGTTGGATGGGTAAGAAAAATAAGAATGGGGGCTGGGGATTTAGCTCAGTGGTGTAAGCGCCTGCTTGGCAAGCATGAGATCATGAGTTCAATCCCCAGTACAAAAAAAATACTGACCTGTGAACCTAGATTTGGTGGCACATACCTGTATTCCCAGCACTCTTGGAGGCTGAGGCAGGAAGATCACAAGGTTGAGCCCAACCTCAGCAACTTAGTGAGACCCTGTCTCAAAAAAAGGAAGAAAAAAACCAAAAGATGCAGATGTAGCTCTGTGAAGGCCCTGGGTTCAATTGCCAGTACTGGACCAAACAAACAAACAAAACTTCTGGGTTTATAGGCCAACCAGCTACTGTGTTTATTGGGTTGGGGAAAGGAACTGGTTTTGAAATCCATTTTGTTTGAGTAGATTCAGTATTGAGAGGCCAAAGTAGAATTCTTAAAGTGGTCCTAGGTGTCATAAACCCACAGTAGACATGAGTGCTATGGGTTTTAATAAATGATTAATATTTGAAAGCCACAAGACTAGACAAACTAGCCAAGGAAAAAAGTAGAATAGGGTTCAATCCTAGATATGACACAGCGGGAACAGCAAAGGCAACAAAAAAGAAATCATTAGTCACATATGAGAACAGCTATGAGGGAATGGTGTTAAAAGTCTAGAAAGAATGATTTGAGGGTGTAGCTCAATGTTAGAGCATTTGCCTAGCAGGTGCTAGGTCCTGGGTTTGATCTCAAGTACTAAAAAAATGTCTACAGTGATAATTCAGGAAAGTAAAAAAAAGAGAAGTGACCTTCAGATTTAGCAATACATGGGGATGTAGTGATCTTGACAGAATTCAGTGGGAAGAAGAGATGGAATTGACAGTTCGGTTAAGGAGACAATGGCAGATGTCTAGTGCAGTATTAAGTTTTTAGTTTATAGGTCAGGAAGGTGTTAACCGTGGTAAACTAGGAAGACTTCTGCCACCCATCTCCTCATACTTGAGATGACTGAATGTAGGGCCTTGTGCATGCTAGGCAGGTAGCTCTGGTGCTAGGCTACATCCCCAGCCTCTAGAGTTCTTTTTCTTTATGAAAGGAAGATTTGAAATGCAGACATTTTAAAAAGTCCTGTTAAGTGGTAGAGCACTTACCTGGAATGCACGGGTTGGATCGCTAGCATGGCAGAGGAAGAAAAGCCCTTTTAAGAGGAACAAAATGATGCTGTTTATCAGAACTTTGCCATTATTTTGCTAAATTCATATATACATATAAAAGTAAAATATTTGTAGGAAATTTAACATCCGTATCAACACTTTACCTTTTTAAATTGCTGTGGTAAATTTTGATGTGTTTCTCTTGATAGCTTAATTTTCTTGAATCCTACATTGGATCACTTGAGCTTCTGGGAAGTACTTTGGATTGTTGGAATTACAGACTTCATTCTGAAATTCCTCTTCATGGGCTTAAAATGCCTTATTTTATTGGTGCCTTCTTTTATCATGCCTTTTAAATCAAAGGTAAGAAACTAACTGAATACTGTATTTGGAAGATGTTAACAAACCACATTATGCTACTTAATTTTTGTTTAAATGTAATTTATGTAGTTTTGCAGTCTGCTGAAAAACATAATTTACTTCCATATTCAGCCTGAAACAATTTGCTCAAGAACTTGAACTAAAATATTAAGCTATTTGGATAAAATCAGAATTATATTTGCTTCATTCTGATAAAAAAAAATCAATCCTCATATATTGAGAAAATACTAGATTCATACTTCTCCAAGGCATTAGCAGTTGATTGTGGACTATATACAGTTGTTCAGTGGGTTCTCTGATACTCAAAAACTAAATTTTCATACTCAGCAAAAAGCTGTTAAGTTTGTAGTATATAAAAAAACATTTCTTTGTGTCATTCTTGAACTAACCTGAAACGATACAGTGACTGTAATATGTAAGAAATAGGATAAAATGGTCATTATTATGAATAATTATTATTTCTATTACTGTATCATATACTCACGATGTTCTCAGTGTAATATTATTTGTGCTATACACTTAATAGCTTTGGTAGTATTATTTGTTTTCTTTTTCCTTTCTTTTTAGGGTTACTGGTATATGCTTTTAGAAGAATTATGTCAGTATTACCGAACTTTTGTTCCCATACCAGTTTGGTTTCGTTACCTTATAAGCTATGGGGAGTTGGGTAATGTAAGTAGGTGGAGTCTTGGGATATTGCTGGCTTTACTCTACCTCATACTAAAAGTAAGTGATATTATAAATTTTGTCATTGTGTCATGATTCATGTAATGATTATTGATTTTACATATGACTAATTCAGCCTCCCTTTAACAGCCCCCCCCCCCTTTTTAAGGAGACAACGGCAGATGTCTAGTGCAGTATTAGGTTTTCAGTTTATAGGTCAGGAAGGTGTTAAGTACTGGGGATTGAACTTCTGGCCATGGACATGCTACCTAAGTGCTTTATCATGCCCAACCCTTTTTATTTTGGGGCAGGGTCTCACTAAATCGCTCAGGCCAACCTTGAATTTGTAATCCTGCCCCAGCCTCCCAAGTAGCTGGATTACAGGTATGCACCACCATGCCTGGCTCCTTAACTGATTTAAAGTTTATCTTTTAATCAGTATTTACCTCGAAGTAACAGTATGTTCTATATCTGTTTTAATATGGAGAGCTAGATATGGTGACATGTGCCTATAGTCTGAGCTATTTCAGCGACTGAAGTGATTGTGAGTTGAAGGCCAACTTAGTCAACAAAGACCCTGTCCTCAAAAAGAGCCAGGTGTGGCATATGGTTGTAATCCCAGCATTCTGGGGGGCTGAGGTAGGTGTGTCAACATTGTGCCACAGCCTGGGCAACTTAGCAAGACTCTGTATCGAAGTAAAGAAGGGCTAAGGATATAACTTGGTACAGAAGCTCAGAGTTCAATTCTCAATACCCTCCCACACACAGAGAGAGAATATGGATGTTGTGGTTCTCAGTTTTTATTGGGAATTGCCATGTAACATGGATTATCTAAGGGAGGGTAGAATAAATAAGTGGAATAGAACATAACCATCCTCAACAGTAATATTTGCCATACATGGACTTTCAAACAAGTGAATCCAAAAAAGTTGCTTTGTATTTGAATAGGTTTGTCTTGATCAAATTGTTAATGCTAAGTTAAATTGGTTAAGAGTTGGCACAAATCTGGAAATTCAATATTCCATAATTAGACTTGAAATATATTTAGAATAAAATGATTTGGTATGATACACAGTAAGCATTAAGCTAATATTACAGTTTGACATTATAAAACTTCTTTGGTTTTTGGGTATAGCAGACAGGGTTCTTTGGACTAATTATCTGTTATTTTCTCTTTCAGCTTTTGGACTTTTTTGGACATTTGAGAACTTTCAGACAGGTTTTACGTATATTTTTTACACGACCAGTGAGTATTTTTTATCAATTGAAGAAAATTACCTTCTGTATAATAAAACTTTTTAGTTTAGCAGTTTTAGAAGTATGGATTCCATAAGGTGACTTTTTCTTTTGAGCTTATTTTCTAGTACTTTGGCCACTGTGGCTATGATTTAGGAGTTTTAGTAGTTTCATCAGTTTTTTAAGCTGCACATTAAAGCTACCCACTAGTTACTGCAGTACTTTTTGTATTAGAATGTGTCTATCATTTCAAATCATTTGACATTTTAAAAGATTTCTTACAAGCACTTAATGAACTTTTACTCCTTTTTCTTTTTTACACAAATGGCTTGTGTATTTTCACTAACTGTCTATATAACTTCTATGAAAATGCTTCCACTGTAATTTATTGTTTTTGAGGAAAGCTTATCACCAAAAATCATGTCCCATGCAGTTTTCTTATTGCAAGAAGTTTCTCCATTACTCAATTCTGTATGCACAAATCAGTGCACAGGATGGATTTTAATAATTGAGACTCCAGTGTCACTTATAAACTAACTATGTGATTCTGTTGATACTATTTAACAAATTGCAAAGAAAGGGTATCATACAGAAGGCTGATACACTATTTAGTAGCCTCAAAGGTTCCCAGTATCTAGAAGTGATCACACATTTCAGTGCTTGATCTTCAGCTTTGTAATCTATTAAATCCCTAAACAGTTCCTTGCTTCAGGCTTCAGGGGACTTAAAAGAATGTTGACCTGATAATACACTTTTAAAAGAGTATTGTCTACAGGTGATCCAGACTTACCAGCCAGGCTACCTTTCTTTGTCTATGTTCTACCTGTCTTGTGTCTCTCCCTTCCTTTACTGTAGTACTAGGGATTGAATTCAGAGCTCTCACAGAGCTTTATCACATGCTCTTTTTAAACATTCTGTTGAGGGTAGGGTCTTGCTATGCTGCTAAATTAACCAGGCTTGGCTAAAACTGTGATCCTCCTGCTTCAGCCTCTCAGAATGCCAAGATTATACACATGCATGGCCATGTCTGACTCAGCCCTGTTCGACTCAGCCCTGTTCTTTAAGAAACAAGTTTTGCTAAATTTCAGTACATATCCTTTGTTTAGAGAAGATACAATAAAATCCAAAGTTTAGCCTTACTCAGATTAATTCAGTAGATGATTATATAACCATCACACATTTTACTGTAATTTATCTATTAAGATTTATGCTGAAATACCCTGTAGAAAATGCTCTGTGGGCTATGCTCAGTGGTAGTTTATTGAACACTGTGAAAAGAAAAAAGCTCTCAGAAACAAATTATCAGTCACTGACACTTTTATTCCCTAGACTTCCTGAGGTATCCCAAACATATATTCATGTTCTTTAACTTTACCAGGGAAATGGCAGTCACCATCAGGGTAAGTCTTCATCTGAAGGGTAAAATGCCAGACAAGTGATGTTTTAACTTTGTCAGCATAAGTATCTGCAGTGTACCCTTTTAAATGATACTTTACTGAACAGGAATGGCATCAGATCATCTAACAAGATCGTGACCTAATTCTGAAATTTTTAATATCTCAAAATTTAATTTTTAATTTTGGGGTAGTTGTTGAGACAGCATCTGTCTCTGTAGTTCATGCTGGCCTTGAACTGACAGTAATCCTCCTTTGCCTCTTCGCTTAAGCATTGGGATTAGAGGTGCGTGCCTCCGCACCTGGCTAATTTCTAGCATTTTTATCCCTCCAAGGTTTGATTTTGTTATCCCTAGACATTTAGTACAAGAATTTTAGATCATAGCTTCATGCATGTTGAGATAAGTCATGCTTTTATCTGTTCCCATGACTTTGTAACATTTTGATTCGTCCAAATTTCCCTGAGTGTTTTTAGCTGTCACATCTTAAGACTAGGTCCTGTTGAATTTCTCTAGGTTAAGAAGTTAAGAGATCAAAAAATTTTCAGTACATTTAGAATAAAAATTCAGTGAACTTCATTATTAGCTAGGTGTGGTGGCACATGCTTGTAGTGCCAGCACTTAGGAGGCTAAGGCAGGAGGATCACAAGTTCTAGGCTAGCCTAGGCTAATGTGAGCTCAAGGATAGCCTGAGCTACATAGCAAAACCCTGTGTCAAATAACCAAAAAAAATTTTTTTAAATTACATTATTTTTTTTTATGGGCATTTTCCTTTATTTTTCATTATTACACAAAAATGAAGACAACAAATCACAAAAAGCTGTGATGAAAACATCACAACTATTCTTAGTCTAGATTTTTAATGTAAAAGTATCTTAGTTTCTGTTAGCTTTAATAATACTTAAAGTAAAATTCCTTCTCAGGTTTTCGAGTAGATTATAGCTAATTAACATTGGAAATGACTTGGCCTTTTAGAAATAATGTACAGGGAAACAGGATTTATATACTTTGATGATATAATCAATGACAAACTGAACATATTAAAAATAGTTTCTTTTTTAATTAAAAAAGTTTTACTTAACTGCTTAAATAAAAATAACATTAAAATAACCTCTACATATAGTTACAAAGGGTGTTACAGCCTAAATTGCATTATTGTTCTTTTATTTATTTTGTCCTTTTGTGACAGGGTCATGCTGTGTAGTTCAAGCTGGCCTCGAGCTCACTTTGTAGCCCAGATTGGTCTCAAACTTGCAGTGATTCTCCTACTTAAGCGTCAGTGCTGGGATTACAGGCATGCACCACCACGCCTGGCTTTGCTCATTTAGTTTTAATAGCAGTTATCCTATGCCAGTGACATCTTGCAGTTAATTTCTTTGTAAATTTTGCTTTAACAGTCTTACATTGTACTAAATGTTCTGGCTTTTGTTGTAACTAGAGATAATTTTTTTATTAATATGAGACTGTTTACTGGTTCTGAAATTTACCTTGGAGACCTTTTAGAAAATAGATTCCTAGGCTGGGCATGGTGGAGCATTGACTGTAACCCCCAGTGCTCAGGAGGCTGAAGCAGAAGGATTGCTTTGAGTTCCAGGCCAGTCTGAGCTACAAAGTGAGTTCAAAGCCAGCCTGAACTGCATAGTGAAACTCTTTGTCTCAAAAAGACAAGGGCCGGGAATATAGCTCAATGGCATAAGCACCTGCCTTGCAAGTGCATGGTCTTGAGTTCAATCCCTGGTACCAGAAGAAAAAAAAAAAAAAAAGGCAAAAGAGGAAGGCTGAATTTCTGAATCATACTGTAGATGTCAGCCAGAATGAATGTCCAGTGTGGAACACAGATGCCTTATTTTTGTGTTTATATTCTGTGCTTGGAATTGAACCTAGAGGCCTCACACATTAGGTAAGAGTTCTGCCCATTTAGCCACATCCTGATTTCTAAAGCAAGCTCTTCACATGGCCTACATTTAACTAGTCTTATTCTAGACTGGCTAAATTACTGCCATAGGTAGTAAGTGGGTTCAGTTTGGCAATCCTGGATAGTAACATACGTGGATATAAATTTTATAATAGTTACATTTCAGATTGCATAGTCTTTTAAGCCGTATGTGTTGAATTTGAAGTACTTGTATCACGTGGAAGTCTTTTTATGTACTATCTAATGGTTTTGCCTTGAGGTAGTCAAAGTGTGGGTCTGCATATGTGGTTCCCCTATAAAGCTATGTCCTATGGGAAAGTTTTGAAATGCTGGGTTCCAGGGAGATTTGAGAAGTACAATGTGTCTGAGAAACAGGAAAGAAATTTATAGCTGAATGTAACTTACGTTCATAGAGTTATGGAGTAGCTGCCAGCAAGAGACAGTGTTCGGATGTGGATGATATTTGTTCAATATGTCAAGCTGAATTTCAGAAGCCAGTTCTACTCATCTGCCAGGTAATGACATTTTTAAGCAAACAGAATATAGCACTTTACTGTGACTTACGTCACATTTACGTTTGTTATATGGCAAAAAAGCTACAGTACTTAGAAGGTAGCATTCAGGATATATACTAGTAACTTACAATTAGGTGTTGGGTAGATTGATGAGTCTTGTCCCTTATATTTTTATGCAGAAGAGTATGTTTTAATTAATTTTATTGGTTCATTTTAGATATATGTAATGATCACCTTCATTATAGCAAAGGAGTATGTTAAGGGGAAAATAATTCAACTGGCAGACAGGATACCAAAGTGATTGAAAAATGTAGTTTTTAAAATAATTAGATGTGGGCTGGGGATTTAGCTCAGTGGCTTTAAGCGCCTGCCTGGCAAGTGCGAGGTCGTGAGTTTGATCCCCGGTACCAAAAAATAAAAAATAAAATAAATAAAATAAAATAAAATTAGATGCTAGTATCATAGGTCACTACACATACCTGGTTTTGGAATATGTACAGCTCTTCCTTTATAGCAATTACTGCCTCGAAGACTTTATTAAAAATGGGTAAATGGATAGTAAAGTCAGAAAAATAGTAGTGGCTCTATGACTAAAACCACTCTTTTTGAATATTATTACTTTATTGTAGCACTAAGGATTGAACCCAGGACTTTGGGTATTCTAGGCAAGCACTCTACCACTGAGCTACAACCTCAGCCTCTCTTGTCTTTTTGAATGTCATACTTTCTCCATTTTTTTACTTGTAAAATGTAAGGATTAGTCCTCTTCAGAATCCCTCTCAGCTCTAAAGAATGATTATGTGTAATATGAATATAAAATGCTTATCAAGTATAAAATCTAGTTCTTAATTCTCTTACAGCATATATTTTGTGAAGAGTGCATTACCTTGTGGTTTAACAGAGAGAAAACATGTCCCTTGTGCAGAACTGTGATTTCAGACTGCATAAACAGATGGAAAGATGGAGCCACTTCATTACACGTTCAAATATATTAAATGGTATAAATTATTAAGGCCACAAAACACTAATGTGGTCATTGTGACTGTTTGGTAAAAGCTTTAGAATGTATTTTAAGGACTTGACAAAAACTATTCCCAAATTATTCCAAACTTTTACAAGGCTTATGTGTGTAGTTCAGTTTATGAAGAGTAAATGAAAGAATCTTAAAAGTATGTAACATTCAACCTAATGATATGCAATTTATTATACCCTTTTTTGATACATAATTGCAGTGTTAAATTATAAAAATGTGTTTTCTTATTATCAAAACAGCAATTAGAAACTAGTGATTTGAAAGGAATTCAGGTATTCTTTCCTGACATTGTTTTTGGAATAAAGAGTATTTTTCACAATATTTTAAGATATATAATCCAAAATAATTTTCACCATTGACTTTTATAATTGCCATTCTAAAACTGCTTAAAATTTTCAGAAAATTTGTATTTTTAAATGAAAGTTCTAAATACTATATTTTACTTGTGTAATCACTTTCTAAATGAAGACTAGTTTACTGAGGATATTTTAATGTTGCATTCTCTATAGTATGATTAGTAATCAGTGAGAATAAATGATTTAAATTCATTTGTTTGTGGGCCTTACACTTATTTCCTGCCATCATCAACATTCAGTCTTGCTTTTTGTACAGCACCATGGAGCATCTTGAGTGTTAAGCTAATTCATATGGGGCTAGGATATAGCTTAGTAGTAGAGAGCTTGCCTAGCATGTATGAGGTCCTGGGCTTAATCCCTGCCACCAACAAACAAGATCAACTCCATAAAATCTTTAAAAGTCTTTATAACTAATCTGTTCCAGAAAAATTTCAATCTTAGGTTTGGGTCACCATTAATTGGGATCTTAAAATGTACATTTCAGGGCTGAGGGTGTCTCTCAATACCAGAGTGTTTGCCTAGCATGTGATAGGCCCTGCATTTCATCCTCAGCACTAAGTCAAGGAAAAGCTTGCACTGAGAGAATAAGCTTTTTGGATAATGTGGTTTGTTTGCCTCTAGGTAATTTATGCAGAGTGGCGGAAAGAGGAATGATGCTTTCTCTTTCCCTTTGATCTAAGGAAGATTCTCATATCTAGAACAAATCTTTTTTTTTTTTTTTTTTGAGTGAGTTTGTTTTTTGAGTGTCTATGTAACTCAGGCTGGCCTCAAACTCCTGGTCATCCTCCTGCCTTACTCTGCTGAGAGCTGGGATTACAGACATGCACCACCATGCCTACCTAGAAGCCTAAAAGACTGCTACTGATTTTATTTAACTTGAGAGTATAATGCCTATTTCTTTAATACCATCTATCAGTTTATATACAAGTAAAAGATAATATAAAAGAGAAGCCAGAAGAGGCAGAAGACAAATTTGCAGTACTGAGAAAATGAAGGCTAAGCCAGCACATGGGTTAATAAGAAAGTGACCAACTGGGTACAAGTGAAGTCATTTTTATGCCTCTGTAGTACCCAAATTGATAAAGGAACCTTAGGAATTCTGTAGCTTTTTCCCCAGGTAAATACTACCAGGTTGTAAGTACTATTTCTGTTCATCCATCACAGTATTTTTCACTCTTACCTACTTTGTGAATCACTGCAAATATGTAACAAGTTTACTTGGTCTTAAATCACCTTCTTGCTTTGGTGAAACTTAGTTGTATTATTTAGATATTTGGCAGAAGTGAGTAAAACAATTTAGGATTAAAATTTAGCTGTGAGCCAGGGATTTATTTAGCTCAATGGCTTAAAGGCCTGCCTGGCAAGCTCGAGGTCATGAGTTCGATCCCCGGTACCAAAAAAAAAAAAAAAAAAAAAAAAAAAATTTAGCTGTGAAGAGCTGAAATGATTTCTTGCTCAGAATGCAAAAGTAGCATTCAGCCTTATAATACCTGCTTCCCCATACTTGCTTAACCTAGTAAGTGCTGACTGAGATAGCACATCTCAATATGATTAGATGACAGTTGGTGGGGATTAGGGGCAGGCAAAGAATTGAAAATGGAGAAAAATACAACAAGAGTTATGCCACCCACTTCTAATGGTGATTAACTGGAAGCATTTTCTATACTTCTGTTTTTTAGTCCTTCACCTTAGAGAGGGGAATATAGTTCCTAAACCCAATTTGGTGAATTCAGATCATGTTCTCTAAAATATTATTGTACCAGCATTGAGATGCTACCATGTATTATAGAAGAGTATCAGTTTGAGAATTGAGAGAGATCATGTTGGCAAGTATGATATAGATAAGTGGTTTACAAAAAATGCTTTACAGTAGACATAAGACAATAGTTAAAAGATTTTTGCACTGTTTTATGCATATACTTTAACTGTAGTTGAAAAGTATGGCTCAACAAGTTGACTGTTAGCACAAGAAAGTATTCCTGTTTTTAGGTGACACTAGCTTCAATATAGTGTCATAGGAGCTTTTTAAAAATAAATAATTGAAATCTAATTGACATAACTTGAAGATCAAAAAAGTGTAATGTCTGACACATAAAACCAATACTAAAACTTGTTACATACCTAAATAGCTTCACTTTCTCAGCAGAAATTTTAACAAATATCATTCCTTACAAACATAGTTTATTAAATCTGAGAACTTGAACACATCTGACATTAATAAAATTGTACACCTGATATACAGTTTTCTTTCTTTAGATAATAAAATCACTTCTATTTTATGTTCATTCAAATTTGCATTTAATTTCTATTTACATTCAATCTGAAATCATATTTCAATACAGTAAACTAAATACAAGATGAAAAGCAGAAAAGATGTTACCCTCATAGCACTCCTAATAAGGCAGCTGAAGAAGTTATTTAATAGATGCAAAGCCAACTTGGAATAAAAACAACAGTTTAAAGGGCAAACACAAACGGAGATGAACCCATCTTTGAGATGTTAACTCCAAATAATCCACTGAGATAATACTTGTGCTGTAGTGCTAGGAATCATACAAGAAAAATACTGTATTAATCAGCAATAGACCACTCACATGTGAGATACTTTTTTATGGTAAGTTCTGTCCAGCTTGCTAGTGTTTACTCCTATGAAAAAGGCAGATGTTTGGACATTGATTCCTTTATTTTAGAGATGAACCATTTTCAAAGCCTCAAAATCTGTTCTTCATAAATTCAACATTTCTCATAGGAAAAATCTTAGATCTAGCCCTTGTAAGCTAGGAACCATATGATTAACAGAATAATAAAAAATTAAGTCCTATATTAAATATGAAATTCAATGCTTAGAATATTAGTATTAGCTAAGATGCATCTTGTTTATAATCACTTATTACCTATAGGAAAAAATGTTGAATTTATGGAGTTTCATACATGCATCTTTCCCCTACCTCACAATATCTTCTACCTCAAAAAACAGCATGGAAAACTTGAAGGTTTCAAATTAGTTAAGACCATAAAGAGAAAAGGAAAAAACAATTTTCCTAAAAACCTGGTTCAAGTTCAATAATTAGTACTTTACATTGTTAATCACAGCTGATGTATAAATCCCAGTTTAATTAATCGGTAATGCTACAAACCTTTACAAAAGCAAATTAGTAAACTTCAGTGATTACATTTTAATTAAAAAACAGTATGTATAAAATAAAAAAATATCCTGTAATAGCTGATTTTTAAAGAAAATAAGTGATGAAAGAAAAGCACTTAAGTCTTTTTTTATACACTTACCTGGTATCATAACCTTCTTAGAAACTCAAGACTAGTAATATTGACATCTTATATTTTAAACTATGCTTGGATTTTTTACAAATAAATATAGGGTAAGCCATATTGCATAGGTATGTGCTTTCTGTCTGTGACACTAAAGTGACACTTGACATATTTTCACAGTCATAGTAGGGATACTGTCATTTATAAAACAATTTCTCAATAAACCTGCCACAGCATTGGAAATTAATTTCACTTAATAATTGTTAACTTAGAAAAAAATATTTGTGTGAGTGGTAGGTGAGCAATTTAAAAAGTTGCAGTGTTTGCCACTGGCAGTACTAATGATGAAAACAGTTTTAACTAGGGGTGGTACTAGCCAGTCACAGTGCACATGTTACTAATGAATAGGACTGAGAAGGAATATTTTGGTGTAAAAATTTCACTGCAATTTGGTCAGGCAGTCAACACTACAGTTAGTAAAAACATTTGAAAACAAGTATCAGAGTAGCACAAGCCATTTACAGTCTGAAATAATGCCTATATATAACCATAACTTTTGGAGTTTTTCAGACATCAAATTGTCAGAAAACAAAGCTCTGCATGTTAAGTACAATTTCTGTCCTTAATTAAGATTTAGCTTCTAACTTACTAGCTATAATTATAAAATTCTCAGTAGGCTGCTGCAGCAAGGGTCCAGAAGAAGTGATTTTTTAAAAAATTTTCTGTCCAAAGGTAAAATTTTCATCAATTCTTTCATTTATTGCCACAATTGAAATGGTATATTTAATTATTTTTCATGGTTGTTTTTGCTTCTGTCATTTAATTTCATTCTAATTCACTTGAATTACAATTTAAATAAGCGAGGTCTTTTTCAGACTGAATTCAGCATGCATAAAGAATTTTATGGCTTGGATCCTATGGCTCAAAAAAGTTTGGAGAACATAGCAAGCAGCATCTATTTAAAAAAAAATCTAGGGTTGCAAACTATTACAAATTGACTGACATTCACACTGAAGACATTATAAAAGACAAAAAAAAAAGTGATAAGTCAACTGTAACTGCATGATCTACTTATACCAGTATGCACTGAAATATTTTATAAAGCTCTGCAGATTTCAAACCCTTTTACCAGCTAAAGTCATGGAAATGCTCTCTTTAAGGCAGGAAGTATTTAAGAAAGATAAAGTTACCTTTATTTTTATTCTTTGTACCTGTTAATCACTTGTGTAGATTTTGTTACAATTCCAAAAACAGTGTCCTGTTAACATGTTTCTAAAAGAAGCCACTAAGTTTTCTTATTCGTTGTGGAAGACACTCATTAAAAGGCCATCAAGTATTTTTACAATCAAAAAAATGTAGCCCCAGTATAGGAGAAAAAAAAAATTAGGCCATTTTTTCTTCTTAAAATTGTTGAGGAAAAAATATTCAGGAAGGTAGACAGCAACAACAGTAAAAAGTAAAACTAAAAACCTTACCAATTTGTTGTAGAGATCAGATTAAGAGTGGACCATGGCAATACTCTCTCTTTCCGTGGAAATGTCCCTCTCCCCTACTTTGCTGCCCTCATACATTTTATCCTGACTCTTCCAGCCTTCTTCAGCCATGGGCTGAACACATCTGGTGTCTTGAACCAAATACTGGTATAACAGGTGGCAATATTTCCAGTGCAATGCAGGCCCAGGACAAGGATGAAATGTAGGACATACAATTTTATACCCATTCCAAGGCTTCTATTTAAGCTTAGCACTTAGCAGTAGAAATGATTAAATAGATTTTTTTTCCCCCAAGTATTATAGATAGGTATTGCAGCTGGGTTACTGAAAATAAACCCCAGTCCACCCCAAGCCCTCAAAGGAGCCACAGCTGTGGTTAACAATGATTCATTTGCATTTTATTTCATCAAGAGAAGAAACAGAAGCTGTCTGGCTTTCTTCACATCAACCAATAATTTCGCATTTTAAAGTTTGGGATGTTTTCCATAATGAGCTGAATCAAAAATCTATTTGAAAAATATATATTTATATAAAAAAAAGATTCAGGTTGTTTGCACGTAAAACATCAATTGATAAGTTTCTTTTGTCTTTGATTCCATGTTGTGGAAAAAAGTTTGACCAAGCTTGCATGCTAATTTGTCCTTAGTTGCAAGTATTATAGGCAATTTCATACTTTGCCTAGTGAAAGGGTAACCCTTTTTCAACACAATCGGAATAGTGATTCAGAAGCAACATACTATCCTTAATACTGTCAGTTTCAAGCCATCAACATGAAAATCCTTGATAAGGTTGAGAAGATGTTGCTAGGAATCAATTAATGTAGCTAAGAGTTCCACAATACTATTTTGCTTAAGTTTTTTTTTTTTTTGCACCATTGATTGATTTTTAAAAATCCATGTTTATCTCTCCTTTGTCCAAAGTGTTCTAGGTAATGAAACTGACTCTTTTGAGACTGTCATTTTGATTCTTTTTTCATCCTATAGGATGCTTCACATCCCTTCCCATTTTTTTGTTTTGTTTTCTTTTTTGCCTCAAATTCATTAAAAACATTGTTTTGTCATAGATTCATACGCAGATGTTCTGGCCGTTTGGAGATCATGGGAAAAGCTTGTTTCTTGTATGGCCCAGAGTTTGGCTGCCGTATTGGAAGTGGTGCGGATGCTTCCCCACTCATGGTCACGTCCATCTGCTCTATTCCACTGGTTTCCATCGGGTATTCCACAGGCGTCTGGGGATTTGCTGTGCTGGCTGAAGCACCTCTTCCCCAGAAATCCCCAGGAGAAAATTTGACTGGGCTTTAAGACAAGGAAGAGCTATCACTCATTTGTTTCAAGAATCAACTCAACAAAAAGTATTTCCCTTATAAAGAGAAGAGTATATAGTACTGGGGATTGAACTCATGACCTCACACTTGCCAGGCAGGCACTTATGCCACTGAGCTAAATCCCTGGCTCACATATATTTTTTAATTTCAATTTATTTCCATGTGGATTGGCACAAAAGCAAAAAGGTTGTGCTATCTTTCTCCTAGAATAATTAGCCTAGAATATATTAGCCTAGATTGTCTTAGTCTCTTTACCTCTACACTCCTAAAATCCTACATTACACATTTTTAAGTAATTCTTGCACTTAAAAGCAGGTCATTTAAAATAAGATACTTTTCCAAACTTCTGCCATTTTCCTCATTTCACCTCACTTCAGGAACATTGAGCTCCCTTTCATTTCTAAGACAAAGCCAAGTTTTTTCTTCCCTAAAGGCTTCTGCTGTTCTTAAGCCTACAACATTTGTGAACTTACAGTTCTGCATAGCTATTCTTTATTCTCTGAATAGAAGGGAGTAGAAGCTCCCTTATTTTCCTCAGCTTTCTACTGCCACTCCTCTCTCCCCCAAAGTAGGGACTGAACCCAGGGTCTTGCAAACACTGAGCTACATCCAGAATCTCTACCCTCCCTTTTTTTCCCCTTGAGACAGGATTTTAGTAAATTGTACAAGCTGGTTTCAAACAATCTTCTGGCCTCAGCCTCCCAAGTGGGTGGGATATGGGTGTATTTTACCACACCTAGCTTTTTTTTCTTTCAGTATAGCACTTAGCACTGTTTGTACTCACATATTTTTTGTGCATATTCACATGTTATTGTGACTCCCACTAAATTGTGAGCTTAATCAGGTCAGGGAGAACTTCTACATTATGTGTACTATGTATATATAACCATTTAACATGTAGCATGTAGCACAATCCCTGGTGCACAATAAATGTAGAGTGAATGGATAAAGACAGCAGCTTACTTCAGGAGAGAAGATGAACTATATACTATATAACTTAGGTTAGATCAGCCACAGACTAGTCCTTTGTAATACAAGAAAATACAGATGATCTGCTTACATTAACCAAAAAATATGACAGATCTTTAGTATAACTTGGAATAAATGTCTTCAGCAGTTGTCTTCTGGATTTATTTTAAAAAATCAAGAATGACAGTCTGAAATACCTGACAGGTGTTCGTGGGCTGCCAATAAATCTTCGTGGTGATCGAATTTTTGGTTCAAAGGAAAACTTTTCTTTCACACTTTCAAGTACAGATGGAGCCACATATGTAAAACCCTGAAAGACAGTCGTTAGCAATGGATGGCATTTTGTTATATACATCAAGAAATTCCATACTCAAAAACTAATACACCAACATGATCTATACCTATATTGATCAACACAGGGCTAGAGGTTTGACTCAGTGGTACCTAGTGCATGCTAGCATGTATGAGGTCTTAGGTAAGCTCCACAGCACCACAGAAAGTATACATAAAAACTAATGAAATTACCAGTGTGTATACTCTCCAATCTCCTCAAATCTCACTTCACGTGTTAACCATGCTGCAGTCTTTTTTTTTTTTGCGGGGGTGGGGGGGGCACACGATTGAAACTAGGGCCTCAAGCATGCCAGGCACATATTCCACCACTGAGCTACATCCCTATGCCAACATGCAGTCATTTCTTAAGGAACAGACATGAATAAAACAGTATTCTATTCAGCCCCATTAGCCAGGAAACAAAATCTATCTTGTTAGGAGTATGGAAAAAAAATGATAGCTGGACAAGGTGACCAATGCCTGCAATCCCAGCACCTTGGGAGGATCTGGAATTCAGGGCTGGTCTGGGCAAAACAGTCCCTGTCTTAAAAAAAAAAAATTTAAAAAAATTTTAAAAAAAAGGAAAATGTTAAAAAAAAAAACTAGAAATGCAAACCAAATTGTTTACATCTATGTGCATATAATAATCAACTATAAGTTGTTCATAACTAGGTCACACTAAAACTAGAATTCCCTCACCTGGCATGTGTGACATATCTGATTTGGGACCAATGATTAGACAGAAGTTGGTAACTTTTTTGATGAGCAAGTGTCAAATGTTACAGAAAACCCTCAAGGGAATGTTAGATTTTAAAAACCTATTTTGTAGGTACCAATGAGTTTTAAAATGATAGCTTAAACACAAGTTAGTCAGGTTGGCCAGGGGTATAGCTCAGCAGCACAAGCACCTGCCTGGCAAGTGCAAGATCCTGAGTTCAGTTCCTGGTACCAAAAAAAAGAAAAAGTTAGCCAGGTTATCTTTACGAACTTCAAAGCAAAAATTTTTTTTTAAATTGAAAGGATCATTTTCATTATTCTCATACTTAATTATTTCACTTACCAGAAAGACCTGGTTGGCACTTTCACTGAGAGTTGAGTCATCTGGGCTGTCAACAGGTGTCTGACGTGTAAACTTTGAATCAAACTGACTCACATCCTCTTCAGATTGCTTTATAGAACAATTATTAGAAAATGATAAATAGTCTGTATTACAAATATCAATCATATGTGTTACAAGCTCTCAAGTTGTAGATAGAGTGTAATATTAAAATAGTGTTAGCAGGCACAGCCCAAATTTAAAAAATGCAGGTGGAAAGTATCAACAGTCAAATTACCTCTTCAAATTTTAAACCATATACAGGTACTGTATATGTATAATTATCATTCCTGTTAAAAATCTGAACATCAGGCTGGGTGTGGTGTCACATACTTGTAATCCCAGAACTCTGGGAGCTGAGGCACAAAGCTCCTGAGTGCAAACACAGACTGGACAACCTAGCAAGGTCCTAGCTGAAAATTAACAATCCAAAAAAAAAGACTGGGGATACAGCTCAGTGCAAAGGCACTGGGTTCAATCTCCAGTACCAGGAAAAAAAATCTAATTGGGCACAGTGGCACACACCTGTAATCCCAGCACTGCAGGCTGAAACAGGAGGACTGCCACAAGTTCAAGACCAACCTAGGCTACAAACTGAGTTCAAGGCCAGTCTGAACTGCATAGTGAAACCCTATCTTAAAAAGACCAAAAAATAAAAAAAAAAGCCAGAGGTTTAGCTCAGTGCAAAGGCCTTATCTTCAATTCCCAGTAACACACCAAAATAAATAAATAAACAAATAAATAAAATCTGAGAATCCATTTTCCACTCTCATAAATCTTCAGTATGCCTAGTCCACTGGTTATATCCATGATTAGAGATAATATGCTCAGGTGGCCACTACAGGTTAGTAACAAATCTGAAAAACTATTGAAGAAGACTTAAATCACAATTACAAAATGCTCCAGTCTGGGGCTGGAGATGTAGTTCAATGGTAGAGTACCGGCCCAGCAAGTACAAGGCTCTGGGTCTGATCCCCAACACCACAATAATCAGATGCTCCAGTTCGACTTGTTTTTCAGCTTGTTTTACTTCTTTATATTTCTCAAGGAGAAAAAATAATTATTAATAGTCTACTGTGCATAAAAATACTGTATTCCCATGAAAGAACAGTAGCACCTAAGTTTAAATGACCAGATTTTTTTTTTTGGACAGGGTCTTGTAATGCAGGCTGGCCTTGAATTCATGTTAGGCAGACTGGCCCCCAACTCATAGTGATCCTTTTGAGGCCTCAGCCCCCCACGTGCTGGGAGTGCTGAGATTACAGCTGTATGCCACCATATCTGGCTTTCAGATTTATTTCCTGCCTCATGGTTGTACATGCCTGTAATCCCAGCACTCAGGAGCCTGAGAAGGGAGGATTGTAAGCTCAAGGCCAATTTGAAAAGTGAGACCTTGTCTCAAAAAAAAAAAAAAAAAAAGATTTATTTCTTTAATCTTGCTCTTTCCAAATATATCCAGTTAAGAATTTTGCACTAAATACAGAATGGAGAATAAATAACCAAAAAAACTGATTTCATAGTAAAAGATTATCACATTGACTTCATGCATAAAATACACAATACTTCTGAATAAAAGCTTCAAGACACAGTAACAATAACCAAGCCACTAACATTGAGCATTCTACTTCCCACTTGAAGGAACTAGCATTCCTTGGAGAAATGACTGGTTCCAGATGTGGAAGCAGAAAATGTACAAAGTAAGTACACAACATCAATTTCCACGAGGTGTGGTGGCGCATGCCTGTAATCCCAGCATTCAGGAGGCTGAGCCAGGAAGATCACCCATGAGTTCAAGGCCAGCCTAGGCTACATGGGTGAGTTTAAGGCCAGTCTGAATGACACAGTGAGACCCTGTCTCAACAACAACAACAACAACACATCAGTGTCCTTGCTTTGCTCTCTAGTACAACATCAGAGAATGTGGTCATGGCAAAAGGACTCATGCACCAACATGAAGAAGCACTTAAGTGTTCTTAGATGGGAAACACTGAAAATCAATAAAAATAACTGCAATGGACTGAAATAGATTTAAATGCATGAATGATACAGACAACAAATATCACAAAATTCATTGCCCAATTCTGGAAAACACTAGGAAACTAACTCACTATGATGAAAACTGGGAAAGAACTACTATATTTATCTTATATTTCTTGTATGAACTGCATCTTGGGTAACCAAACAATGGATGACAGTATTTTTTAAGAAAGAATTCAGATAAAAAAGAATGAGTAGTACAGTAAGACCACTTTGCAAACCCTTAAAGAAATCAACTCCAGCTCAACTAATATTTTAGGCTTTATAATTCTTTGTAGGGTGCTGTCCTGTGCTGGCCCCTCCTCCATAGGACTAGTAACATCAATTCCCCTCAGGATATGACAACCAAAAATGTTTGTTTTTTTTTTTTTTTTGGTACCGGGGATTGAACTCACGACCTCGCGCTTGCCAGGCAGGCACTTAAGCCACTGAGCTAAATCCCTGGCCCTTCAAAAATGTTTTGTAACATAGCCAAAATTCCCCTGGATAAGCACTACACTGCTATGGCATTGGTTAGTGACCAGTAACATTACTAAAAGAAGTATGATGATACATTAGACCTTCTTATCAAAATATAATACCAGGAGTTCAATCCAAATCAGATCAAGCACCTAAATCTAACTGCCAGTGTTTGGAAGTTCAAGGAATAGATGACCATGGCTTTATCCCTTATCCCCACATCATGGGGCTAAAATCAGCAAAATGAAAAATGGGAGGCACACTACAGGACAAACAGTCCAGTTTCTTCAATAAACCCCCAAAAGAAGATTTGGAGAAGATATTTACTTATCTTTTATAAATGAAAAAAGATCTAAGAGATAGAGCAGCCAAACTATATATAGTCTGTGGCTGAATTCATGTTGAAACAAAGAAAAGATACAGAAAGAGAAATAGCTGGAGAAATGTCAGTTTTTAAGCTGTGATGATGGTATAGTACAGTGGTGGCAAACCTAGGGCACGCATGCTCAGCAAGCTATTCCGATCACTCAAAGCTCTACAGGGTTCACCACCACTGATATAGTGGTTATGGTTTTTTGTTTTGTTTTGTTTTTTGCTCTTTTTGAGACAGGGTCTCACTATGCAGTTCAGTCTGGCCTTGAGTTCACTTTGTAGCCCAGGCTGGTCTTGAATTTGGAACTATCCTCCTGCCTTAGCCTCTTGAGTGCTGGGATTATAGGCGTAAGCCACCACACCCAGCTTATGTTCATATTTAGGCAAAATGAACTGATTTTTTTTGTGTGTGTGTCCCCTTTTGAGACAAGGTCTCACTATGCAGCTAGCTTTGAGCTCATTTTATAGTCCAGGATGGTCTGAAACTCACGACAATCCTACTTCAGCCTCCCAAGTGCTGGGGTATGCCCACCACGGCTTGAACTGATCAATTTTTTATGCTGGGCATTAAGTACATGAGTTAACTATCCTCACTGAAATTTTAAAGGTCATCAAATAATAATAACCATTATTATCTTCCTCCACCACCACCACTTACATCCCAAGATACAGAAAAATAAGTTGTATTTTCTTGAGTTCTGAGGTAGGAGAAAGATAAGAACTAAAACACTATCTCATTTCCTCATAACCATGTTGTTATGGACTGTATTCCTCCATCCCACAAATGGTATGTTGAAGACCTAATCCCCAGTTCCTTAAAATGTAACCTTATTGGAATAGGGTAACTGCAGACATAAAGAGTAAAGGTGAGGTCATTCTAGACTGGAAGAGACCCTAATTCAGTATAACTTGTGTCCATGTAAAAAGGGGAATCTGACCACAAAATACCATGTGCTTACAAAGGCAGAGAGTTGAGTGATGTGCCTAAAAGCCAGACAATGACAGAGCAGCCAGGTAACCATCAGAAACAAGGCATGAACTCTCTCTCACAGTCCTCAGCAGAAACCAATTCTGCCAACCTGACTCAGACTTTGTTGTAGCTTGGCATAACTGATGCCATCTTGAGCCCTGCATTTAACTAGTGCCCTGTATTTGACGCAGGAAAATGGAAAATTACTCAGTGTAAGTCCCATAAGAAAAGCAGAATGAGCTCTAGCCACAAGAGAAAAATTAATAACCTGCTTAACAAAAGAAGCAGTATACAGATGTCAACCAAAAATTAATGTAAGATTCTAGCTAAACTATCTCCAACAGGATGTCTTTTTGTGTTTCTCTGTGTAAAAGCTTTGTAATTTTCTAGTTTGTAGCCTCTAAGTGAGACTCTGAAATGGATCCACGAGTGGTCGCTGAGCTTAGCTAATTAAATTCCAAATTTATCAATTTGGCTGCTTGGATTCCTATATTGTTTACGAACCCACTTCAACTCCAAATCTATAAAACAATACATTTCTGCTAAGCCAACCAGTGTAAGGCACCTCAGTTCACAAACTTAGTTTCTTTCAAAATTCTGGAAAAGAGGGCCACATTTGTGTTCGTGTGGGAAAGATGGCCACAGTTGCATTTGTCACCAGGTGCAGTTTGCAAATATAAATATAATTTTGCCAAATGCTTCTGTTTGCAAATCAAATTGTTCTCAAATAAGAGCATTTGTGAACCGAGGCACCACTGTACTTTGCTATGGCAAGATAAGCAAACTAATTCATATATATTCATTTTGACGAAACACTGAGAGAATCAAATTTAAAATGAGGTTAAAAAATAATAATAATATGGAGTAAAAGCCAGGCAAAATGGTGATGCCTGTAATCTTAACTATTTCAAAGGCTGAGGCACAAGGACCACAGGTTTCACAGCAATTGACAATTTAATAAGACCTTGTGTCAAAAGAAAAACAAACAAACAAAACGAAACAAAAAAAAGAACTGGGTTTGAAGCTCATTGCTTACTTAGTGGTATACTCCTGTAATCCCAGTCCTTTAAGCAGAAAGACAGCAAGTTTGAAACCAATCTGGGCTAGTGAATTCAAGGCCAACCTGGAGTACATAGCAAGACTCTGTCTTGAAAAACAAAAGCCAGGTATAGTGGTGGTGCACACAGGAGATAAGGCAGGAGGATCGCTGAGAGTTTGAGGCTAGCCTAGGATACAGTGAGTTTAAGGCCAGTCTGAACTGTGAGTGAGACCCTGTCTCAAAACAAAACAAAACACATACAACCAAAAACAAAAACTCCCACAAAAAATAAAAACCAAATAAAATATTTTTTCTTGAAATACTGACAAAGTTAAAAATCGTAAGCCGGTGTGGTGGTTTACACTTAGAACCCTAGCTACTTGGAAAGCATGGCAAGAGTATTACAAGTTGAAGACCAGCCTGGGCAGTTCAATCTCTTTTTTTAAAATTTATTTTTGTGTTTTTGAGACAGGCTGGCATTACTTCAAAAGACCATATATGTCAACCATGGTAGCACATGCCTATAATCCCAGCAAATGGGATCCTGAGGCAAAAGAATCACTCTATTTCAAGGCCAGCCTGGGCTACACAGTGAGTTTAAAGCTAGCCTGAATTACATAGCAAGATCCTGTCTCAAAAACAGTATAAAATAAAGATTTTGAAAAGAGAGAATAGACCAAAGTTCCTTTAACTTGAACAACTATAATGTTCCTGTCAGCTCTAAGACTCTTTCCATTGCTATAAAAAATCCCAACCCCTAAAGCTACATGATTTCAGGTATACATACCAACAGAGGTTTAAAAGGGGGTTCCACCTTCCGAGCCAAAAGTTCTTCCCAGTTAATGTGTCTGAAAAATGGATGAGCCTAGGAAAAAAAAGAACAGAAAAAGTGAAAGGGGACAGACTGTGACAAACTTTTAAAAAGTTACAATTTGCAAAAAAAGCTTAAACTTCCAAGCAACTACACACAACCCTCACAACCAAATTAGCATAATCCATTCCCAAAATGCCAGCCATGCCAATCCCTACTTGGACTTCTCCAGCGTCCCCAGGACCAGCTCCAAGACGAGAAGCAGCATTTCTTTTCAGCAGCTTTGGGGGGTGGGGAGGAGGAAAAGCAGCAATGAAGAACATTAGCAAAACTGTATTTCTTTTTCCCTTTCTGAATTTGCTCATTTTGCCTTGAGAAAATATAATTTATTAATTACTATCAAATACTGCCTGAGAACAACAACAAAAAAATCTGTAAATCTGTACTTTGCTTTCAAAATCTGCTGGGTTCCCCCAACCTATATCTACATATGAGTCTTTTTATGTATGTGGTAGTATTGGAATGAACCCAGGGCCTTCACACTGAGCTACATTCTCAGCCCTTTCTAAATTGTTTACTCTACATCAAGGTCTCACTAAGTTGCCCGATTTGGGCTCAAGCTTGTGATCCTCCTACCTCAGCCTCCCAGCACTGGGCTTATAGGTCTGTGCCAACATACCTGGTTTATATATGATTTTTTTATTCAAAACAGATATTCAGTTCTATGTAGCTGAGCATGGTGGCCCATGCTTATAACTTTAGCTAGTCTGGAAGCCAAGGCATGAAGACTGCAAATTCAAGACCACCCCGGCAATTTAGCAAGACACTGTCTCAAAATAAAATGGACTTGATCCAGGCGTAGTGGTGCACACCTGTAATCTCAGCACTCTGGGAGGCTGAGGCAGGAGGATCACTAAGTTTAAGGCCAACGTGGGCTACAAAGTGAGCTCAAGGCCAGCCTGAAATTCATAGTGGACCGCTGTTAAACACACACACACACACACACACACACACACACACACACAGACTAGAGAAGCCACATAGTGGTAGCTGCCTGGCATCTTGAGATTACCTTAAGAAAATATAATTTATTAATTACTATCAAATACTGCCTGAGAACAACAAAAAAAAAAAATCTGTAAATTTTTTTACAGATGGAACAAGTGGTTCCACTGCCCAGTCCAGTTCTGGAGGAAAAAATTCTACCTAGGTAATTATTAGAACCCTAGTCATTAAGGTTTGTGATATGAGTGCCTGTTAAAGAATCCTACCCATGAGCTAAGAGAATAGTTCAATGGTAGAGCTCCTGCCTAGTATACATGAAACCCTGGGTTCAATTCCCAGCACCACAAAAACCAAAAATACCTTTTTAAGCAGATCTCTGGCTTCTTGTGTGAGGTAGGGAGGCAAATTAAGTTTACATTTGAGGATTTTGTCAATTGTTTTCTTTCTATTCTCCCCAGTGAATGGAGGCTAAGGTAGAAGAAATTGAGAAAAATTAGCATACAAAAATTTTAAAGTAGTGTTATTATTTATTTTCTGAATTAGTTATAAATGGAGATAAAAAATCTATGCTATGAAATGAACAAACTAATAAAGACCTGTGATTTTTGAACAATGGTACAGAGGAAGTAGCAAATGTGCTGAGAGGAAACCTGGATTTCTATTAACTTGCTCTATAATCATCAGTGAGGTGTGGGACTTTATATCCGTTTCTCCCCTTGTAAAACAATTGTATTATCTATCCTCTTCTAGGTCACACATGTTTAAAAGTATTTAAATAAAAGTGCTTTTAGCCAGGTGTGGTGATGCGTGACTGTAATCCCAATACTTGGGAGGCTGAGGCAGGAGGATCATTGCAAGTTTGAGACCAGCTTGGGCTACAAATTGAGCTCAAGGCCAGCCTGAACAACTGCATAGTCTCAAAAAAGACCCTGTCTCAAAAAAGATAAAAAAAAAAGTGTTGTTGAAAGGTGGAATTTCATAAGTTTAAGGACAATGTTGCTGGGGATTTAGCTCAGCAGCATAAGCGCCTGCCTTGCAAGCGCGAGGCTGTGAGTTTGATCCCTGGTACCTATAAAATAAAATAAAATAAAATAAAATAAAATAAAATAAAATAAAATAAAATAAAATAAATAAATAAATAAGGGCAATGTTGTCTTATATTGCTGATAATCAATCTTGGGGCTTTGAAAATAACTCCACTGGTAATATCTTCAAAAATTAAGGAAAGGTCTCTTGCAACAGCAGTTTAATAACTACTCAGCACAGACTATAATACATGCAGCTTTTAACTGTGCACCTACTGCTCCAGTCAGCATGTCATACATTAATGCTCCCAAACTCCACCAATCCACAGCACGATTGTGGCCACTTCTCATCAAGATTTCAGGGGCCCTAGAATGAAAAAAATAATATGCCTAAGAATTCATCCATTTGGATACCATCCAAATTAGAATTTTCAAACTGTAAAAACAACATACAAAGCCAATGATGTTAACAGAAAACTACAACACTATTATTTAAATTAGGTAAAAGTTAGGTATTACCCCCAAACAAGTTATATTTCTTTTAACATGCAGCTCACATGTATTCTATTGTTCCACAAAATGTATGTGTGACTGTTCCATCATGAATAGATTCTTTGCATAGTCCAAAGTCTGTTAGTTTCACATGACCTGCAATGAAAGATTATAGCAGGATTATTCTGAGCTTTAAGCATGAGTGGTGTTTGAACTTATCACATAAGACAATGATCCTTTCATTTAATTTTTCTTGAAGATGTCAAAAACTAACTAGGCTGCAATTTAAGATGGGGGGCTAAGGCTAAGACAGAGTCACTTTTTGCCAATGATATAATCATTCTAGTAAAGATAGAATAAAAAAAAACAAACAAACAGCTTGTTTAAGGCTCTGACTTTACCTATAAGCAGAATCCTCTTAAATCCTGAGAAAGTCCTGGGAAATCTTTCTGATGTCTGGTGTAAGTAAACAGACCCTAATAAACACTTAGTATTCTGTACCTTTTACACAAAATTTATGATACTACTTCAAACATATAGCTTTTATCATGGTGAGCTATGACTTGAGAGTTCTTTAAATGGTCTCCAGAAAGTCACTGTAACAAATCAGTTTACTCCACCAAATGCTACCAGTTAGAGGAAAAGAATTAAAATTGGCATAGGATAATCATCTCTGCTCCACAAGGTGAAATCCCTCTTCCTATAAAGATTTTTTTAGCTCAAGTTTAGCTTTATTGAACTTTCAGATGATAACCAGTGGCTCAACACCACCAAGAGCCCGACTGATACAGGTTCATTTCAGAGAAAGGGAAAACAATGATCTACAGATTCAAATGTGAGTATACACTACACTCTGAAACCGGGCCTTTATTTTCACAGATCCACCTGATATACTCAAGCTTATGGATCAAAGAAGTTTATTATTCCATCACTCCTATATTTTATCCTTTGCCTTTGAATTCAGAATCAGAATCCAGATCTTGGGTGAGGGGAGGGAGAGACACTAAGTACCATGATGTACCTGGTTAACAATTTCATTTATCCTTAAAAAAAAAATTGCAACATTTATTACTGGTTGTCCATAAACCACTTTCTGCAAACATCTAAAGATCAGCAGCTTCTACTAGCCCCCTAGATCTCCTGCTCTGCTAATTGCTCCTTTGAGGTACAAGTGAAGAACTGGCAAGTCTACCCAGGTCAAACTACTGCAGCATATACTGAGCTATCCATAGCAGCAAGTAGTTACAGTTTTGGCTCACTTCACTAAACCTATACCTGTATAGAATATTAGTCTCCCTGATGTCTGTTGTCAAACAAGTAGCAACAATTACCTAATGCTTAATCAAGATTTTATTTACATGGCTATATCAAATATTTTGGCTCAACTTAAATCCCTTTCTTTTTTCAACATGAGTAAAATTTAACATAAAATGTACTGATTCTATACAATGTCAGCAAGAGAACTGGTGGCACATGCCTATCATCACAACACTCAAGAGTCTGTTGCAGGGAGACTGCCATGATTTCGAAGCCAGCCTGGGCTACACAGTGAAACCTTGTCTCTCAATAGTGATTCTAATATTTATTGTGTTTTCATCATTAAAACTAGATTTAGTTTTAAATTTAAGGAAAATAGCTGGGTGTGGTGGCACATCCTGTAATCCCAGCACTTGGGAGGCTAAGCAGGAGGATCACTGTGAGTTCAAGTCTAGCCTGGGCTAGATCTGAGTTTGAGGCCAATACCTTGTCCCCCAAAACAAAAAAAACAAGAAACAAAACAACAAAAAGAATAAGCCAAAATTATCATTTGGATTGGCTTTTGGGTCATGATGTAAGATGAAAAAAAAAAAAAAGATGTAAAGTGATTATTATCTTCAAATCTGTTTAATCTCATCAATCATAAATGCCTAAATACTTAAATATCAGCAAGTATTTTGATGCCATAAATTCTGAAAGAGGAAATATACAATAGCAAAGAGATGAATATGGGACTTTGAAAATGATCATGACCTATGTAGGAAGATTTTTAGATGATTATTTAATATAGAATTGTTTACAGTATTATCTCCACCTTGGTGATTAAGCATGATGTTCTCCGGTTTCAGGTCTCTGTAGATGATCCCCTTTTGATGTAAATGCCCCAAAGCCATGGAGATTTCTGCCAAGTAAAAGCTGGAAACAAAAGTGATTTAATAAATTAAAAAGAATAATCTACCCAAAGCAATTTATGTATGGAACAAACTTCCTTGAAAGAAACAGACATGCACCAAAGACCAAATTAATGAGGTGAGGGATGTATGGGGAAGAGAGGTAGATAGCATAGGATGCTGCCAAGATACATGGGGATGTTTATGTTCCACTCTTTTTAGTGAAACTATAAAGTGTTTTTATTTTGCCATTTGAACATACTGCTAAAACTGCAAAGACAGAATATGCTAAACTATCATTGATCATTTTCAGTTCTGTGTAGGCAGACAGTCATTCAGATCAAAGCAAATTCCTCCCACCCACCCGCAACTTTAGAATTCCATAAGAAACAGAAACTTTGTTATTCTCAGAGATCACGTCTAGATTTAAAAAGTTAGCTTATAACCTAACCCTTAGAAACCCATTCATCCCTTACTTAACACACTGTATATTTATAAACAGCAACGCCCACAGTATCTGCCCTCCCTCTTGCCAGCCAGCCCACAACTATAAACTGTGTGACACTCAAATTTATCTACCTCAAAAGAATAAAGGGCTGAATCAACCCTGTCTGGATTCGAAAAGCACAAGGCACTGCAATACTGGCTGCATAACAAGGTTGCAATCCTGCAGATTACTCCAGGATGGAGAGGGTGTGTCCTAGAGGACTGAGGCAGTTTCACAGCCAGCAGGACCACAAACAACAGCCTCCAACAGGGCTCAGAGAGCCTCCTCCAAAAAAGGGCACTTCATCCCTAAGGCTCTTAAATGCAGCTTCTGTGTTAGAAAAGGCCTGAAATTAAACAATGGAATGCAGTTTGGTAATTAAGGTAGAAAAGACATTTTAAGTGTTGTTTTCTATTCAATTAATGTGCAGGATAAACTGATTTATTGTTACCCAGTACTGTTGCTTCACAAAAGGATGTGTATATTTTTAATCTGAAGCAGATGCCATCTTACGAATAGGAGGGTAGATCCCATCCTGGCTACATAATCAATCCACAGATGATATGTGCAGGCTTACCACTTCCCTAAGACTGCACCTTGGGAACTGGAAAGTCTAAAAAAAAGAGCAGATGATTTCTGATACTTTCCATTGTTCCACACATAAAGGTTTACTGGAAAACCACACTCACCCACAGCCAAGGCAGGCAGCTTACCAATTCAAGGAAAGAAAGCCGCAATGAGAATGGTTCTGTTAGGAACAACAGGTGTGAAGAGCGGTCCACCCAAGGCCTGGGAGCAAAGGAATGAGGTGACCTCCAATAGCTGCTCAGTCCCAAAGCTGCTTCTCCCCCTTGAAGTTCTGAGTGACTGACTGGCTCTAGATCAATTTACTGAATCACTTGGCTGCCCACAGTGGGAATGAGGCTTTATTTTTAATTATATGAGTCATTACCTGAATCCATGCAACCACAAAAATTTCACTTACCAGGCTGTATCTTCCATAAATATCCCCTCTCTTTCTAACTGCATAAATAGTTCTCCTCCTGTAAAGAAAGGAAAAGGTATTAGAAATAAAATAATTACTATATCCAACCCACTTGTAATGAGTCTATACTTTCCTTCCAACTAAAAGATATTAGTAATGCCCTTCTAATTAAGATATTAGCCCTAAAAATAAAAAAAGATATTAGATCTAAAAATAAAAATTCGATCTGAAAAACTACAGATTTTAGAACTAAGTCTACAGGCCTTTTATTTTTTGGCAGTATTCTTATCTTAGGTTTAAAAATTAGAATTGGCTTAGAATTCTAGGATTTATATCTACAAACATGAAAATATGTGTACTCTAAACCCAAAGTGAAAAAAAACTTGATTAAAACCACTCTAACATTTTATACACAAGTAGAAAAATGTTACTAGATAATTAAACCAGTCTCACTAATTTTAGTGAATGCTAACAGTCTACACTTTCTGAAGCCTTAAATAAATGGAACAAACCTGGCAGTAGCCTTGTGAAAAGTATGGCACAATTTAAGCGGCAAACTAATAATAAAGGGTTATATTCTACTGAATAATCTTAGAATTCATGAGTTTACAATGATTTAATAAATTTTTAAATGGGGAAGAAAAGAAAGCTCCTTATTAGAGTAGAGTGCCAAGTAATAAATGAAAGAGGCATGATGGGATAAGAAAAATCATTTGGCAAACATCACAGCTAACTGTTACAGTCAAGAATCAATGGATGCCAAACTGAATATGAAAGCTTGATGAGAAATGAGATATTTTAAATATCTCCTCCAAACATACTACTCACAAAGGAAAAATACCAGATACCAACCTTAATACATATGAGCAAAGTGAACCTCAGTTCACTTTGATGTAAGATATAAATGTAATGCGCTTCTGATCTGATGTATTGAGGAGGATACAATGTCATTTCGATGCATGATCTGAATCTAATACTAAAGAAACATCAGATAAACCTAACAAATAACTGGCTTGTATTCTATAAAAATGTCACTTTCATGAGAGGCAAAGAAAGACTGAAGAACTATTCCAAATTACAGAAAACTAAAGAGAGATATTATATCAATGTTAATCTCTTATTTTTTGATAATTTTAGTATAGTTACATAAGATACTCTACTCGACTTTTAGAAAATAAACATGAACTGAGGAGAACAGGGAAATCACAATCTGCAACATTCAAACAGTTCAAAAAATTATGTGTGTATATGTATATACATTTATACATATACATAGAGAGGAGGATAAAACAAAACAAATGTGATAAAATGGTAACATTTAGAGAATCTAGATGACAGATATATGGGAATTCTCTGAACTAGTCTTTAAAATTTTTTATATGTGTCTGAAATTATGTCAAAATAAAATTATAAGAAAAACTGGCAATAGTCACAACAAAGTTGCTAAATTCTGCAGCTTTCTCTTCAAGTGACCAAGCTATTACAAAATGTTTCTAAGCAATCCAAAGTACCCTTGCTGGAAAGATATTTGTGATCCAGAAATAATACCAGGGGCAACAAGTTCTTAGCAGATGGTAGGTCCTAGAAAATACAGACAATTCCTGTTGTAAACTGCATATTCTATCCCTAATGCTACACTAAACTAAAAACTTTGACATAAATTCTAAATATGTTCACTATCTTAAAAAATATTTTCAATTACTCTTCCCACTCCAGTTTATAAAGCACTATTTTAGTGTTTGAGTTATCTATCTTACCCCAGCACAATTTGATGGCTCTACATCAATTATTTTGTTAAATGACTGATTACAAAGGAATTGAGAAAATTCTGCAAATAAGAAAAAACTTAATCTTCAAAGTTTCTTCATATTTGCCTGCAAAAAGAAACATCTTTTCACACCTGAATTCCTTCTTTCAATGTACTCATCAATTTTATCAACTATTTGATTGCAATGGGGAAAAGCATTTTTCCACCAGAAAATAGTATTTTGACCCAGTTTCTGGAGCAAATGCAAATAATTACACCAAACTGTGTACTGACCACTGAGATACTCAAGGATGAGGTAGAGTTTTCCACCGGTCTGAAAGGCATAAATTAAATCCACAATGAAGGGATGCTTTACTTCCTCCAGAATATTCCGTTCTGCTTTTGTATGAGCTGTATCTTTAGCATTTCTTACTATCATTGCCTAAAGGAAAAGAGATGGTCTATAAGAACAAAATAGTGAACATTTTTATTCTATAGTAATTTGAAAATCTATTTTGTGTTTTCTGGCCAATACTGAATAGTTCCCACTAGAAATTAAGATGGGTAATGAAAGACATTCACTTGTTATACATATCTGAACTATTTGTTCATTTGTTTGTTTTTTAGGCTTTTTGGCAGTAAATATGTAAATGAAAACCTAAAGACACATTTTTTTAAAAAAATCTATAAGCAGATAAATTTTATCCATACACTAACTACAGAATGTCTACTATGCTCAGGATCTGTGCCAAAAAAGCAAAACAGAAGTGTTCATGGGAGCCCAAAGAATCAAGTAAAAAAGATGAAGTAGAGGGTAGTAAGCTCACAGTATGTGAACTGCAACTGACTTGGCAAAAAGTCTCTGGGGAGATGGTGATACTTAAGCTGTACCTTGAAGAGTTATTTAGATGAAATGCAGAAGGTACACCATAGTCAGAACAAGATATATCTGGGGATCTGCAAGCAGTTCAGTAAGACAAAAAGCGTTTAGAACTTAGGCTGGAGATACAGACAAGAGGCCAGGAAATGGAAGGCTTGCATTTAGGCAAAAGGAGTTGGAATCTTATTTCAGAGGCAAAGAAGATGAGATGAGTGAAATGATTATCTTTTGGCTTTAAGAAAGCCAATACCGCCGAGGATTTAGCTCAGTGGCTTAAGCGCCTGCCTGGCAAGCGCGAGGTCATGAGTTCGATCCCCGGTACCAAAAAAAAAAAAAAAAAAAAAAAAAAAAAACCCTAGAAGAAAGCCAATACCAGAAGCAGTGTAGAGTTTTAGGAAAGAAATGAGACTAGTTAGAAGGCCAGTATAAGAAATTAAAAGGACCTGTAACTAAGAAAAGTGGGGGAAAAAAACGAAAAGACTAAAGGTACATCATTTGTATTTGCTGATTAATCAGATATCAGAAGAAGTGATGATACGCTGGTTTCTGCTTAAGTGATAGGACAGACGATGAGATTAGTTAATAATAGGGAATGAAAGTAGAAAAAAAAGTTTTTGGAAAATGATGTACTATTTTGAACATTCTAAGTTCTAAGAAGATATTGTGATGGTACAGTGCTACTCATATAGGAAGCACATACCTGTGCCCAAGATTATTAGTTGCCACAATAACTGTAATAGTGAGCACAGGAAACAAACTACTTAAATGGTTATACTTTGAATGCTGTATGAAAACCTATAGAATCTACACAATAGTTCTTCAAGCTATAAAAATAGTAAATATCTTTATAAAATGAGAGAAGAAAAGTATATAAAGTACAGCAACATCTGTAGTATATCTTTTGTGTAAGCAAGGAAATAACACTACATATATATATTTGCTTATATCTGCAAAAATGAACACAACTAACATATACCCCAACCTAATAATAGTGAAAGGGCCAGAAATAAAATAGGACTTTTGAATATGCTTTCTAAGCAATCTCAAGTTTTATCACCCATTTTTTTCCTACTTAAACCAAATTATTTTTATAAATACTAAAAGAGGGCTGGGGATTTAGCTCAGTGGCCTAAGCATCTGGCCGGCAAGT
>PVJX010014196.1:0-45513 GCA_004027295.1 Dolichotis patagonum
AAAACTCATTTTTGACACATATATGTTTGACTTGTTAGTTCATTGGCAAAGGTGCTGTGGAATATTTCAACAGACAAATAGCCAACTGATAGTTACCATACTGTTTCACTTATTGTTGATCTTAAGAGGTTTTATTTCAGAATTTCAAACAATAAAATCATATAGGTTGGAATATGCAATAAAAGTAAATGGAACAACAATTTTGGTGGATATTAAATAACACAGACATATTACGTTTTCATTTTTGGAGCTATTCATTCAATGAGAAATCATTTCACAGTTTTATTTACATGTTTGTGGAATTCTATGTTTGTGAGAATTTGTTCTCTGTCATCACTAAAAATACAGCTATTTTTATATATCAAAACTAAGTTTGGATAGGTTTAATAAATCCAGTTAAAATTACAATTGACTGTTATTTATAAGAGTCCAAAAGTGATTAAAAATGAAGTCATTAAAAGTCAAAATCTTTCACAGTTATCTTAACTTGGAATGTGTGTGTGTGACAGTGGCCAGTGTCCAGTTAGCTCAGTGGGAAAAATTATGCAATTGTTGGTCTAAATGTGGTCACACAGTATGCAATATGCAGTCCTCAGTTGCTCTGGAAAATTGACAAAATAACACAGTTCAGAAATATTGAGATTCACTCTGTCTCTTCTATTTTCCTTTTGAAGAATTACGGGAACAAATACTGGTTGCTTGCCCACATTACCATGAAGCAAAAAACCAAATAATTTGTCCCTTCTATGGCATCTATTGGGATTAAATGCATAGTTAACACTTACATCTCATGCAGGGTTTCTTTCACATTATCATTTTTTCTAGATGACCCCTAAAGAAAGTTATCTTAGTTATATAGAGAGAAATTTTCACTTGAGCAGTCATTTTCTGAAAGATATTTCACACTGAACCGTCTTTGAGATCTCATTTTTCATCTACCCGCTAAACCTATTGAAAATGTCTTCACAGTACCTGAAACATTTTCTCTGATGAAATATATCATTTTACATTACTCAGATGTTCTGAAAATTCATAAAGTAGCAATCATAATTTATTGAAATTTCTTTCTGCCAGTCAGGAATGAATAAAACTCGACAGCAGATTCAAGGGTAAAGAAAAAAGGAAAATGAAAAGGGTAACATCAATATCTTTGGTTTAGAAATAATGTAGGATTATTGCTGGTAATCTTAATTTTAGTAGTTTTCATAACTCATATTGTTTATTTCAAGGTTATGAAAGATTGCCTGCAACTTTGCAGCCCACTTTGAGCTACAGATCTTCATTAAGCTTGCTGTTTCACTTAGATCAGTAATTATTCAACATTTCTCCACCAGACTCAAACAACTTATCTGTGTTTCCTTCATGTACTTATCATCACACATGGAGAAAATATCTCTTCCTTTGTCAGAGAGTGGGCTTGCTGAGACGCTTTCCTTCCTGCCTTCCCAGGCACTGTGCTCCATCCAGCAACAAATTTCTTCCCGACTTGTGTCTCTACTGAGTATCTAACAAGGCTTAAAGGCTCTCTCCTACCACTGTTGCCTTTTTGATCTTACTGTCCATCTACTATCTTTGACACTTTTCATTTTTCAAAGATCCTGTACCAAAGTATGGGATCCTCATTTTGATTTACTTAGAATATTAAGGAAACTAGAATGTTCACTTAGAACATTAAAGTAAGTATAAATATAGTTACATATATATTAAAATGCCTTCCCAAAAATGTATACACATTTCAGCAGTTCGCGACACTAATAAATGTCTCAAGGCTGATGGCCACCACTTTGGGCTCCTCTTGTAATTGTAGAGGCCAAAGATAAGTTGTATTTATGTCTCAACAAATTTAGTGGTAAAATATTTATATTTTTTCCTGAAGTATTCTTTTTTGTCTGTTTCTGTCATTTTCATGAGTGAAAACTCTAAAAATTGTAGAGACATTAAAAGCAACCAACTCAACCTTTCCTATTAATAATCTTATATAATAGAAGTAAAATAAATATAATTGATCATCTCTCTAAATAATGTCCTTATAATCTCTTAAATTTTCAAAGTTGTTTTTCTGTTACGATACACGATTTAGCTAACTCATTAGTGATATAGAACCATATTCTGCTTTCATAACCTTATGTATTTTGAATTTTTTTTCTCATAACCTGAGCTTTCCACTAAACATTTTCACAGCTTAGCATCTAAGGTAAGTTATTTGTGTCTTTATTTTTGCTTTTACATTTCCTTATTACCCTTTATCCCCTATCATTAGTCAGTACTATACTTATAAAAAGTTGACAGTATTTACACTTGTCTTGAAGAACAAATGATTTTTCCACCCACAATTTTAGTCTGCTTGTAATAGTTGGAAATCCATAAGTCAATAGTATAATAACATCATTGTTTGGTTTTCAGTCACTCTCCCAGGGTTAAAGGATATTGTTAAGATGTATGTGGTCATTCAGACCTGAAATCTCAGCTCTCCGGAAAGCTGAGGCACGAGGATAACAGTTTAGAGCCTAGCCTGGTCATCCTAGTGACAGAGAGATCTTGACTCAAATCCTTAAAAAGGTAAAACAGACTGAAGGTGTAGCTGATTGAGTCCTGGGTTCAATCCACAGTAACGCACAAACACAAGTATTTCTGGTGTTGGTGCAAAGTGGTTTTTCTAAAATTCCATATGCTAATGTAATAAGCTTTTGAAACCCGTTTGTTTTAGTCCATTTCATGCTGTTTTAACAGAATACTGTAGATGATGTTTCCATTTATTTTTCATAATTCTGGAGCCTAGAAAATTCGAGGTCAAGATACTAGCATGTCCTTTATCCACTGAGGGTCCAGCATCTGCTCCTAAGGCGACCGTGTGACTCCTCATTCATATGGACCTTGATTCCACTCGGGAGAGGGAGGACTCTTGGCACAGTCACCTCCTAGAGGCCCCACTCCTTAACACCATCACTGAGCCTGTGCCAGCACCTGAATCACGGCATCCATGCAGGGAATCTGTGGAGCCATACCGGTTTGTCTTGACACCCACTAACATTCTCTTTCATTTGGAATGGCGGACCTATGGTTGAGTAGGACTCACTTGCCACCTGGCAACTTTTTTTGTTTTTTTTGTGATTGTAAGTCAGTTTCTCTGTTGTGTGTTTGCTCTTTGTTGAGTTGTTCTCTCTTTTTTACTTTCTTCTTCTCTCCTCTTCTCTCTTCCTGTTCTTCTTTCTTTCCTATCTTCTATCTCCTGTGTCTACTCTGATCTCTGCTCCTATTTCTCTCCCTTTTTCACTGTGTCTTTATTCTCCTTTTGTCTCTCAACATATGACATACTTTTCTATGTCTTGTATTCAAATAATCCTTAAGTAACTTCTTTAGAAGAAATGTACAATGATAATATCCTAAATACTTCTATGTCGTAGTTCTTCTGATATTCCGCTCCTGATTCACCATAACTTTTTTCACCTGACCTTAAATACAAAATGATATTGAACCTTGCATTTAAAGATACAATTGTGAAGCAATATCATTGTGATTCTCATTGTTTTTTCTGGTGTTATTTGCTTGTTTATTTTCTGTGGACACTCTTAATTACCTTTGAAAATACTCACAATGTACTTACATTGCAATTCCAAAATAAAATTTTATCTTAGCTTTAGTTTTTGTCCTTGACTTTAATGTGACCCTTTGATTTGGAACACACAACAAAGTCCTTGAAATTTGGGGGAATATTCTTCTCTTAAATATGACAATTTCTTCCTTATTAATCACCATACTTTGGGATTAACCTTATATGCTTATTTTCCTCTAAATTTATGTGACTTTATTTTGGTTTGGACTTGCGAGAAATTGTTAACATTATGTTGCTTATGTTCTATTGAATATTTTCAGCTGTTACACGTTTTAATGTCACTAATTTCTTCTGGTCCTTTCATTGTTTTCAGAGAAACTTATACTATGCTAAGATGGCAATTATATTTTACTCTTACTGATGATCTTAATTAGTATTTTGTTTTCTCCAAATGTTGTCTTGTTTAGTGATAAATGTATGTGTACTGAAATTCTCCAGAATTGATTTGAGCAGTGGCTTATTACCTGTGGAGACTGAAGGTGGTCTAAGGGTCCTCTGAAAAAGATGAAGGGGCAACTTTTATAAAGTTTTTAGAAATAAGATGAGGCATTCGATTAGTTAATGTGGAACACTAGCATTATAGTCTTACTCAGAGGTTAGACATCTATTTCTGCATTCTTAATGGGTTTTGGATTTGCCTACATAGGAACAGAGAACTTAGGAACAGTTTCAGCCTAATATTCTCAGTGTTTAAAAATAGTTTTAAAAGTTATCTTTTTGACTGTGTCATGCTCATTTACTTCAGGTTACTCCCTTCTTTATAGTTTTTATAAAACTAAAATCTTACTCTAGATATTTTTATTTTATGTTCCAGGCTTTTCTAAAGTATATACTGATTACTGATTTCTATTCCCTAATGTCGTATGACCTGCACCACACAATGACATTTTGGTTAATGCAGGACTGTATATATGACCATGGTGCCATAATATTGCATCACCTCGTGACACAGTAGCCATTTTAGGGTAAGGACAGTGATAGCAGTGCCTAGCAAGTGTGTTTCAGAACACCTTTCTTCCTGTTCCTTTGAGAGCAAAGGAATAATACAGTTACTTGGAAGCCGTGTAAATGCAGCTTTGTGCTGAAAAATGGCCAACATTGCCTATCGGGTGGCCTGGAGACCAAATGTCACACTCCAAGACCATAAAGTGTCACAAAGAAGAGGCTTCTCTTTGTGGTGAGCTCATTCATCCAAGCCTTATTTATCCACCGTTTCTAGACAACTTCTGTTTTTCTTTTTAAACAATGAAGAATTCTCAGATTCTTTGCCTTGATTGTGTGACATGGAGCAATAGAGTTGAAACCCACTTGCCATAAGTACAAGGTTAATTATTTCTACTCTTTTTAACATCTAGCCTTAACTACTATCAGCCATATCTCTATTAAAACTAAGGTAGGAAAATTCTCAGGGCCAGGCATGCAGTAATTAAGAGTACACAAGATTTTAAGATGAAAGTAATTGTGCTATGTTTTCTTCTTGTATCAGCTATTTTCATGGTATTTACTCTTTCTAAGGTTGTTGAACTTTTGCTACTCTTTAGAATTATTATGCTGAGCCTGGAGTGTCTGCAGAATTTTTTCAGCTATGTTTAAGGTGTTGGACTTTAATTTACTCTACTTTTCACTATATTAACTGAATTCAATCCAACTTATGCAAAATTTATATTATAATCAATGTCTCTGTTTAATACTTTATATGCTGTTGAATACACATGTACCAAAGTCAGAGGATTATTGAAAAGGTTGCCTAAGTTAATACTTTTGTGAGCCTGCCATAAGTTTAGACATTTTCAAGAATTGTCTAAAAAGGGAAGGCAGTGGCCATTGTTAATCTATTATCATTATTTGAAACCCATATTGTTTTTATTCTTCTGTTTAGTTTGGTCTTATTCTGTTTAGTTTGTCTACTTGTATTAGATTTGATGTCATGGAAAGCTACTCCAAAGATAGCAGGATATATTATAGTAACCATTTTTGATTTCCTATTATCTTGATTTGAAGCTCTGTATTGCTTTCATTGTTTTGTTTTGGCTGATTTTATTCTATTCTGTTTGTTTGATAATATCAAGTCTGAGGGTATAGGCAACTACTTTGAAGACAATTAGATTGACTATGATACCCATTCTGGTTTGACTATTATCTTTTTTTGAAGTCCTATAATGTCTCCAATGTTTTGTTTTCATTGGTTTTGTTCTGTAATGTTTTGTTCAATTCTTTTATGCCTGATGATATAGGTAATTCTTTTGAAGATAACAAGAGACATTATGATAGCCATTATTGATCATCTTGTATTTTGTTTTTAATTCATGTTCATGTTATTCTTTTGTTTTCATTGACTCTATTTTGTTTTGTATCATTTGGTTTTATTCTCTTCAAAATTAAAAGAAATAAAAAAATTAAAAAGAACTTTTATTGTTATTATATTTTCAGTCCTTTCAGAATACAGAAGTATACTCTTTCTAATTTTATTACCACTTTTCTGTACATTAGAAATTATAAACTTTAGCAGGTACAATTTTTCTAAAGTGAACCAGAATACATATCTGAAAATAACAACATTCTGCTACTTAATTTGAGTCATCTATGAGAAAACATACTTTACTGAATAAATTTGGCATGGTTTGTTTATGTGTTTCCTAATGATAGACATTCTTAATTATGATTTTTGGTGTTGTGTATCAATTGTAATAATGAACTTTGTCTTCACAAATTACTTTCTGTGTAAGATTAAGTCTATGCAGGTTTGTTGTGGAATAACATGTGATATTTATTTAGATTCATTTTACCAAATTGTGAACTTTTTGTTAATTAGCTTTAGCACCGTTCTCTGTGTTTTCCCTAACACTTGTAAGAATATATATATATATATATATATATATATATATATATATATATATTTGTTATTGTTGTGAACAATTTAAGAGCTAAGACAAAGCATCTAGTTTTGCACTAGGTTTCTTCAACTGGAACCAAAATCTGATAGAGTTTTTCTTTTTATGTTTATTGGTTATTTTAAGCAAAGAGGAACGATTATTTCTTCTTCAGTTTTATCCACACATCCCTGGTTTTCTGCCGAGTCTGAAATTTCTCTCACTGTTATCTGTCCCACTTTTTTTTCTCTTTTATTCCATCTGCTTCATGTTCTCACTTAATACAACTCCATCTGTTTTCTTCCACGTTTCAAGTGCACTGGGTGTTACCATTTGCTGTTTTACAACACACTTAAAATACATGTCTCAATCACACTGGCTTCTTGGCAGAACTGGATAAGCTTTCTCAGGCTAACAATAGAAACATTTCCTGATTCCTAGGTTCAGGAAAGAGCTTCCTGTATTGTCCTTTTTTCTATTTCTTATGCTTTTCCCTATGAATACCTATTGTATACGTTGGTTATCATATCGCACACATAGTTCTTTCTTACATCTGAGTTTATTTTTAGCTCATTTCAAAATAGTATATGATTGTAATATATAAAATTTACATGCATTTTGGAGGTCTGGTACATATGCAAAAACCACCTTGCTCATTGTTACTTTCCCTTCCCTGGCAGACCCTCCCATCTCCCTTGGACACTAGATCCACTTCCCAACTCCACAAAGTCTACCTCCCTGTTTCCTGTCATTTATCTTTTATTTTTTCTGTTTGGATTGTTTATATTTTGGGTTTCTCAGATGAGAGAGAATGTGTGACATTTAATAATCAGGTTTATTTCACATATCATTATGGTGTCAAGATGCATACAATTTCCTACAAGTTTCTCAGAATTAACCTCCGGCATTGCTAGTGTATTGTGTATATGGACCTTTCCTCTTCCCTAGATTGTGGTTTTCTAGGTCCTAGATCCTGGAGAAGCTCTGATTTACTGCCAGCCTTTATTCTAGCATCAGACAACAATTGAAGAATTTTTTATTAGATATTATTGTCACAGGTGTTGACCTTTACATTTTACATATTTTTTTTCAAATATCAATGTTTACATACTCAAATTCATCAATTATTCATTCTATGTAGCTTCAATTATGTCACTCAAAAAGAACTCTCAAAGACATATTTTCTCCTCAAAAAGTACATGAATACAGGTAGATGACTAAAACTAAATATCAAAAAAGAAAATTGAAAAATATAGTTAAGAATTAGAGAAAAAAAATACAAGGAATGAATTGCTTGCTTAGGTGAAGTAAAAATTCTACACAAAAAGAAATAGTGGAAAGAAGAATATGAAATACGAAAAGTAGAGGACATTGAGGCAAAGAGATGAAAAATTCTTGATGAAATTAAATACAGCTCAAGAAGACAATTTTATAAAAGTTACTAGCCCTTTAGGGGTGACTTTAGGGTCACTATCATTGCTTTACACACCTGACACTATTTTCATGGTATTTCTGGTATTGAATTTCATGGTATTTCTTGAAATTGAATTAGGACTTTCTTTTTCTCTTTCTTTCTTTCTTTCTTTCTTTCTTTCTTTCTTTCCTTTCTTTTCTTTTCTTTCTTTCTTTCTTTCTTTCTTTCTTTCTTTCTTTCTTTCTTTCTTTCTAAATTGGTACTGGGGATTGAACTCATGACCACGTGTTTGCAAGGCAGGCACTTACTTACTGAGCTAAATCCCCAGCCCCTTGAGTTAGCATTTTCATTGCTTCTCAAAAAAACTGGGAATATAACCATGATTAGTGTCTAAAATCAGAAAGTCTAACTCAAGTCTTAGAAATGGGCAAAACTTCACCTTGCACACATTTGTATTGGGCTGTGAATATACCTCTTGAGACAGTAGTGAATATTAACTGTCATATCTTTCTATTCAATTAAACTTGAAAGTTAAATCTAAGTTCTTCCTTTTCTCTGAGTGTACATAGTGACTTGAAAAATAATAATCTGTTGGATTTCTTCATAGAAATTTTTTCTTGCATTTTGTAGAATTAAAAAAATATAACCTGATTTATCTTTATTCTTTTACAACTACATTTTTTGAGTTATGTAACTGTTACTACATTGTGCCAACTGGAGAAATTTAGAAGTTTAACTAAGACACTAGGCAGGGAGTGAGGATCCTTACTTCGTAAATATCTTCATCTTGTGCAAGAGGAGGGCACAGAGATTTTGTGAGTATACATCTTCCCTGGAGGGTGCAGAGTGGCCTGCATATGGTATAAAGGAGAAAAAGAGACTTGGTCTTCTCCCCATCTTGTTCTAGCTGCTGCCTTGAAGTGCTGCCCCTCTATCGTACCACCCTGTCTTGGAGCAAGGTGATAATAGACTGAAACCTCCACAAACAGTGAGCTAAATAAACCTTTCCTTCTTTCATTTTAGGTGTTGGATATTTTGTCCCAGCAGTAAGAAAAAAGTAACTGAGACAGTAACCTTGGGAGGGTTGCTTAATATCTTAATCTTAAGGAAAAATCTTTAAGAAAATAAAACCTTAAGATTTGGCAAATTTACCATACTAGACTTTGATAGAACTGATATAGTGAATGCAATCACTATATCAATGAGATGAATCAAAATATAAACCTGTAGCTCAGTAAAATACAAGGCAACAACTAAAAATTTCAGAAATAGAGACAGTTATGTAAGGAGACTTCATTTAGCTCAAAGGCAAGATAGCAATTTAGTGACAATAAACTGCAAGTATAAAAGTGATATTGGCTAGAATAGTATCTGAATAAGAAGACAATATAAATATTTATATGTTATACAAAATCAATTCAATATAAATTATGAGTCTAGAAGTAAAAATAGAAAAAGAAGAAAAGAAAAAGGAAAACAATAACAGCAAATAGCTTCTAGAATGAAATACAGAGAAGTATTTTCATGAGTTTGAGTGGGGCAAATTTCTTCTCCAGCATTTTGTTGTGAAAAATGTTTCAACATACAGAGGAATCTACTTTTGAATACCTGCATACATATCCCAAATTATAGGATGAACAATTTGTCCTATTTAATCCTATTTAATCTCTCAAATCCTATTTAAATTCTGAAACATAATCCAAAATTGCATTTTGACTCCTATATCTTTATACAATTCAAAATAATGTGCTGATGATTGAATGTCAGCATTTGTAAGCATTTCTTTTTTATGGATTGAAGTTTATTCATATTTGAGTGTACATATAAATGCACCCATGAATTTTAAGAAATGGATCTTCCTGTTTAAGCTAAAAGTTAGCCAAGATTTCGTATACTCCTTCTCAATCAATCCGTTTCTCCAAATCTCAGAAGCAGCAATTATGCTGACTTGTGTCGCAGTTAATGAAAATTTTGCGGTTGTCAAGAGCTTAGCCTAAATAGAATCACATTCCATGTATCCTTGTGGAAGGCTTCTTTCTTACAGCATAAGGTTTTGAGAGTTGATCCTGTCATGAAGGCTAACAGTTCTACTATATTTTTATGAAATAAAATCTTACCATTTCCTTATTGCTACTGATGAATACAAGTTCTTTGCAATTTTTTAAAAATTTGTTAGGAATAGAGCTGGTGGAAACATTACTGTATGTGGTGTTTTTCTTTGTGGGCATAATTTTTTGCTAGATTAAAAACCTAAGAATAGATTTGTTAGTCATAAATGAACTACATAGTTAATTACACGGAAAGTCCTATATTTTGTTTCCAACATGATTATTTTGTTATATTTTCATAAAAAGCTAGTTCTACTAGCCCTTCAAATTTTTTGTTCTCAATTTGTTAAATCATTCAGCCATTCATGTGACTTTGTGTTATCTCATTTGTGTTAATTTGTGCAGCTGAGTTAAATATTCTGAGCACTTTTTCTTTTGTTTATTCTTTATCCTATATTGTGAAGTAACTTTTAAAAATTTTACTCATATATTTGCTGATAATTATTAAATGTAGGAAGAGATTCTGGATACTTATAGTCAGCATTCCTTTGTCAGAAATACGTTTTCAAAATATTTTCGTACAGCCCATACCCTACCTATTTACTTTAATATCTTTTGGTGAAAAGAAAATTTAATTTTGTTGTGGCCTAATTTAACAATTTCTGTGTCATAGTAATTGGCTCCCTTGCTTGTCCTCAAATCAGTAGAGTATATCTAGATCTTCATTATCTACCTTTTTCTTTGTTAAATACTAGCTAGATCTCACCAATGAAAACCGTTGTTGACAGTTTTTGGCAAAGATTTGATTTCTTCCATAGATACAGAACTAAGCATAATTTTCTGTTTCATCACTTGCCAGTTTGATGCTGAATCTACTGGTGGTGTTGTTGGTAATAACTGCAGAACATATAAGGATAACATTTTTATCCAAATATGGATAATTCTTGTTGTTGCCTTACTGTTTTTTTAATCAATTAAGACAAAAATATATGCTAGTATTCTTACCAAGGAACCAATACTGTCACTTACTTGTTTCTGTTTTGTGTTCTGTCACTAATTCTTGCTCTGCTAACTATTCTTTATTTGCCTTTTCTTACTTCATTGACTTCCCACCATACTATTAAGATAAATTCTTTGGTTATTAATTCTTCTATATTTTTATTTTTTAATACAGACATTTAAAACTATAAATTTTCCTGTGGTAGATGTTTACTTTGTTGTGTATGGTTTTATTGTCATTATAGTTTTAGTTCTTTCTCATTTTTCTTGTGATTTGTGCTTAAACCCAAAGTTCCTTTTTTTCTAAGAATGTTATTTAATTACAAATATTTGTTGTCTGTGTACATATCTTGTTTATAATTACTAATTTCATTTTATCACAGAGAACATACTACAAATTAAACCATTTTATAGTTTATGAGAATGTTTCCTTAGTATAGCTCAAATATTTTCTTTATAAACATATACCTGCATTTAAAAAATCTATTTTATATAGTGCTTCGTGATATAACTCATATCATTTATTCCTTCAATTAGTAAACAACTGTTAAAAATTTTCAATATTATTGAATTATCTACCATTTTAATTTTGTAATATTTTTTACGCTCCGAAGCTATATTATTGACATATATGCAATCGTCACTTCAAATTGAGTCATACTTTTAAGCATTTTGAAAATTTCAGCTTTATTGTTATAAAACGTTCCCTCTATTTCTATCAAAACTCATCATTTTAGATTGTGTTTCCCTGGGAATGAATCTAGCCATAGAGCGCTGACTAGTGCCCTTCTATTTATCTCCAGGACTCTGGTGACTTAATATGCAAAGTGTCATTTTTTTTTAAATTTTATTTAACGAGAAAAAAAAAGCAATAAGAAAAAAGGGTAGAAACAATACAAAAACCTCAAAAAAAATCCCATAAATCACTAGTTGACAAACCACATACTGTCCTCCCAGAAACAGCTGTTCATGTTACAAAATTAAGGCATACAAAGTGAACACACAGTGAGGCTGCATACAGTTACCAAAAAACAGGATGGAATAAAGCCAATTGAGACAGTATAGTGAAATTAGCACAGAACATCAAAGCAGGTCACCAGGACGACAGTAACAGGCAACATTGTATATCTCATTGTCTTCACAATAGTTGTTCTTCTACTAGGTAGAGCAAAATCAAAGAAATACACAACATTATAGAACACATCAACACAGAGTATTGAATAGAGCAACACCGTTAATCAGGACAAAGCAAAACGGCAATAAAAAGGGGGGGGGGAATGTAATGTGGTATGTTTGATTCTTGCCCCGGTAAGCAGCAGGCAGGTTACTGGTTGGCTCGGCGCCCTAAGTTCCAGCATGGCGCGGATCTCAGGAGACGCTCTTGCTTCTTGTTTCCCCGCTCTGGGGTGGCTGCAGCTTGCCAGAACACAGTCACGTACCAGGGCGGAAGGCTGCTTACTGGTTGGCTCGGCGCCCTAAGTTCCAGCATGGCCTGCAAAGTGTCATTTGTAGAACATGTGTCTATAACATTTATTGCTTTGCCTTTTTGTTGTTTGTTTGCTTGCTTTTTCCTTTTCTGTAAGGTTTTTTGCTTCCTTTGTGGGTTATTTCTATATTATTTATACTTTTGTTATAACTAACTTGCTGACTTTTCAGCTCTGCCCTTTCACTTTATATCAGTTATTACAGGCCTGAGATGCACATCACTAACTTTCCCTAATCTGCCATATGTGCTATGCAGGGTTAAGTAATATTGAAAAGATCTTGGATCTAGATTCGAAAGATCCCTGTACCTGCTCTCTTTTATGCCTCATTTACCTGAAATTTGTATTCTCATTCTTTAAATCATAAAGACATCAGATTTTCTGTCTCTTTTTTATGCTCTTTTACCATGAGTCACAAATATAACAGACATAGAGCTGTTCCTTTCTCCCAAGTTGTATTCCTCTCCAGAATTAATCCATCTTAATTAGGTCTTCAGTGTTTTGAATTAAGAATGTGTGTGAAAGCTTGTGTGTCTATGCACGTGTGCATGCCAAATGCCAAGTTTACATTTTTCATCTGATGAGTGAGTCAAGTAGGAACTTAATTGGCTATTAACAGGTGTGAACCCTGAAATAAAAATGTACTAACCAAAAAGGAGAAAAATGATAAATTGGTCATCATTAACCTGAAGAACTTCTTTCTGTTAATCAAAAATATTCTATTAAGTAGTTAAAGGGCAAAACAAAGTCTCTTTCCTCTCTTCTCTCTCTCACATACACATGCACATATGGATACATATATACATACCCCTAAAAATTTTAAAATTAAAAAAAAATGATGTATTCTTTTTGGGGGGGTGGGGGGCCTGGGATCTAACTCAAAACCTGCGCTTGTCAGGCAAGTGCTTGTGCCGCTGAGCTAAATCCCCAACCCAACAATATATTCTTTCAAACCAATTAGAAGGGAGGCAAACTAATTTTTCAATGGCAAAAATTTGGCCTCATGCTTCACAAGATAGGATATTAAAATATTGTTCAATATCATTAATCAAAAGGTAAATGCAAATAAAAATAACATGCCCACCAAAAGAATGCTTTAAATTAAAGGCTTATTAATTCTAAGCTTCAATGTACAACAATCAAGCCTCAGATAAACCTCACTGGCTATGATACTGCCACTGTCCAAAGTTGTTGAGAATACTAAATACTAAGGGTTAGCGAAGTTATAAGAAGCAAGTGACAGTATCATACATTGTTGATCAGAGTATAAATCACTGTGGCTACTTAGGTTAATTACCTAAATGGATATATGCACCTCAAAATTGTATTGTGCTTTATTAGTATATTAACTATTATGTATCTATCAATGTAAGTATTCATTGGAAGGGACAAGAAGTTAGACTTAAGTGTTACCTGATCCTTATTAACTGTGGTAACTCCTTCACTGCGAACCCTGTACATACACACCCTGAACTAAATACTCTTTGAAGTCCTTGTCTCAATTTTGTATTTAATTGATTATCTTCATGGGCAGGGGCATTTCTGAGATCTGCATTTCAAACTGTCTTGGCCAATTTAACTGATTCTGTGTGTATAACTTGAGAATGTAGTGTCTTTGTGTCTTGTTCATTTGAGAAAGATAATTGATTCTTTTGTTCCCACTTTTAGGAGCTCTTGCGTAGAGACATTAATCCTTTTACTGATATAAATGACAGATAAACTCTTAAATAATGATTTTATTTAAGTGGTAATAGTTAACATCATGAAGCATAATATTTATGATTTTGTATATGTGTATAATCAGAAAGTTTTGTTAATAGCTTATAAATTAACAAAATGACATGCTAGTAGTAGTATATGTTGAAAAAATATTATGGTACTTTCTGTTATTTATAGGTGTTTTTCTCCTAACTCTCATTCTTCATTTCACAGATTTTATTTTCCATTGAGATAGAAATTTAGTTTATAAGTTTCATTAAATTTACATATTAATTTTTTCACTAACCAGGAATATATGTCGAGTTATGATTAAATTTCTGCTACATAAACAAACTATTTCCATTGTTTAAAAATATCCAGGCTTTTTGCTTAATAAACTACTAATTTTCCAGAGCATTTGGTTTCCTTAGAGTTGAAAGCTAGATTAATTAATCTCAGTGTACATTCAGCTGGTATTCTAGGGTACAGTACTAGTAAGTGTTGTAACCCGATAGCTTATAAGAAGAAGACAGCAGTAAAAACATCAAAACAAAACAAAACAAAAAAATTTAAAACTACATTTTCTCCTCTCATTGCACTTTAAGCCTTGTGGAAAGTATGATATTTCACAGTATAAAATCACATCTCTAGCCTTCCACAATAGCCTCTGCTTGTGTTGATCTTAAAGATGAGGTAGTGGTGAAATCTAGGTCCTATGAGGTCTGACAAGGAGACTTAACTCACCTCTTCGCAATCTGAACATATGTATTTTCCAACAAGTACATCTTTATACTATTATCACATGATTTTCAGCATGGCTGGTGGCAAAGAGTATTGGGCAATCACTTTAATTTCATTAGTAGCTTTCCTTTAATTTTCTGAATAATTACATCATAGATCTTTTGGAAGGTCAGTCTGGAGAAGAGGATTAATGCTAAGAAATAAAAGTCAAATTTTCAGATTTAAGCAAAGATTGTCTTTTTTTTTTAAAAAATATTTTATTTAAAGAGAAAAAAATCAAACCAGAAAAAAGGGTAGAAAGTTTTTAAAGATAGTTTCCAGTTCTGTCCATTTACCCATAAAGGCCTCAAGATCATCCTTTATTGATTGTCTTTAGAAATAATAAAAAAAAATAGATTTTGTTGATGACTTTATTTGTGACATTGTCTAGAGATTGAAAATCTTTTAACTTTAGAATGTTTTTGGTTATATAATGGAAATTATGACACGAGCTTTCTTCCTGAAATTATTCATTTTAAGTACTCAGGGAAGAATATATCTGATGTGACAATCTTATTCTATTAGTTCATGCCTTTTAATGAGATTTTGACATATGCCAAACCTCAACACACGCTTTGTAATAAATGACTATGTGATGAAAGACTATTTTTTTGCTAAAACAATAATTATTTCAGTAGTGTTTCCAACTGTTTAAGATAGTGCAACATTATCTTTCCTTTTTAAGAGTTTTTTTTAAAAAGTATTTATCATTTTGCATGCTTCTTAAAAGCAGTATGAGTGAAATGAGTTCTGTATAGTTATTTTTTTTGTACCAGGACTTGAACTCATGACCTTACACTCACCAGGCAGGTGTTTATGCCACAGAGCTAAGTCCCCAGCCCCTAGTACTGTATAGTTCTTGTAGAAAACTTTTAAATGATAAAATAAAATTTGTAAGCAAAGACTTTTAATGTCATATAAAGCTTATATTGTTTGCAAGATATATAATACAACATCATAAATTTCCTTCTGTTAGCTCAAAGATAGATTTCAAGAAATATCAAGAAAAAAAATGATACAGTCACAGGTTTGTTTGTTTGTGATGTTTGGATTGGATCCCAGGGCCAGACAAGTTCTCTACTGCTGAGCTACATCCCTAGCTCTGGCTCTCAGTTTTAAATTGGAAAATAGATGTATTTTAATGGACTAAAATTTTAATGAAAATAAATTTCCCTTACTTTCTAAAATTAATAACAAAAACTTAAAACTTAAACTTAAACTTAAAACTTAAAACATGTATTACATGTTCTTTCCACCTGTCACTTTTTGTCTTTCTTCCTCTTTATATTTTTTTCAATGGATTTTCATGTCTAATTATCTTCTAACCTCTTTGCAATATACACCTGTAGATAAGACCTCCCTAGTGTCCACATATAGCTTTCTATAGCACTTTACCAAGTGAAAATGGCTCAGAAATTTCAAATGCAACTTATGCTCATTAAATGCATACTTTTCTGTCATACTTTCACCTCCTGAAATAGTTTTATATTTCTTCCACCTGTTAAATCAAAATAAGGCATGATGCTTCTCCCCTTGCATTTAATAATTGGGTACGTTCCTTCCTCCAACTTGTTTTTTACATATAGTTTCCTCTACCTCATACTCACTTCCTAGCAGAGGTCTGCTTTAGGGCATCTCTTCAGAACCAGGTAATGGGTTTCAACTGTACCTTTAACTCAGGTCTTTCTCTTGAAACTAAACCTGTTTTTCCACGTTAGGAGCCTGAGCAACTTATTCTTGTATGCATGAATCTTGTCAGTTTCCTTGTTTTAAAAAATGAAGGACAAACTTTTTCGAATATTCAAGAACCTTTTTTTTTTTCTTTCCTTCCCATATCAATCTCGGCCATCTTCCTATGTATATTCTGTACTCTCTTCCCTGAACAGAACTTGTGCTAACACAGATGAGACCTTCCCCATGCCCTTGCTCTTCTTCTCATGTCTTTCCAGCATCACTTAGGGACACCTCCCTGCAGGACACAAATGCAATGATGAAGCAACTCTGAAGGTTTTTAACATAACATCTCCATCCTCCAAAAATAACCAATGAATGCTTATAGTGGTGCTTCAGATGTAAGTGTACAAATAAGTATTAAAATCTGCCATACTTATTTCTAAATAGGCTAACTCTGTAAATGGTTAGCATTTTGAGATCAAGATAAGTTTTGTATGCCTACTAGAGTGTTCATAGGAGTTATGGATTATCCATGACCTAGAAGAAAGAGCTTAGTTGCAAACAAAAATACTCTATTTCTGGCTCTAGTTGTGTGGCCGTGTTGAAGTTTCAGTGTCTTTGGACCCTACTTTGTAACTGTCAAATGAAAAAAATTTAGTAGATTTTATGTTTGTTTAATGGTAAAAGTTGGGGATTTTTCTCCTTTGTCATTTTAATGCTTGGTAACATTTGCAGTTGATTGTATACAGAAATTATTTCTTTTTTTTCATATAATTACTTTACTAGCATGTCCTAGGTCACTACTAAGGTATCTGGTTCACGGGAAGTATTTGGTATTTGCTTCTGAAATAATAAAATATGGCTTAAAGATTAATATATGTTTTTTGCATTAAAAATCAAGTTAACGAAAATCAAAAGCTTCTACATGCCACTAAAATCTAGGCAGAACATTGGAAATATTTTATGCATTCCCTGCCTTTCAAGAAGTGCATGGCTCTTCCAATAGACACTGATTAATTTCTCAACCTTGCTCTTTAATATCGAGAGATGGACCAACTCTGTCGCAGAATTTACATTGTAAAAATATATCGTAAATCAAGAGAGAGAAATACATATTTTTTAAAATGTCGAGTGTTTTCAGCATAGTAACATGAGGTGGTACAAAAGAAGAGATTGTCCTTGATAAACCATCAAACAGATATATTATGGACAATGTATATACATGTACTTTCCTGTTTCCTTTGCTTTTTCTCAGGCATAAGTTTTCAAATGATCTGTAAAATAAATTCAAGTGCATGTTGGAACAACTATGTATTTGATATTTAGTACAAATATATTGTTTGCTCATAAAGATGATTTTTATTACTTTTTACATTAATTTACGCTACATAAAGTTATTAGAATTTTACAGGGTAAATTGTGAATAAATTGCTTAAATTATTATGTTATTAAATGTTATCCATATTCTGGAATTCACTTGGGCATTTTATTCAGTGCCATAATAGAATAATGTGTATTGTTTAATTTTTGAAAATTGGGTTATTTTTCCTCAGTGTCAATTTGTTCTGTAATAAACTTTAATTATAATGATAATATTGAAATAAATAACATGCCTTTTTAATGATATGACTTATAGGCAACTTTGAATAGAACTCTCTTGATTCTGATGAGATAATATATTCATAGTAAGCAAAAGGCTTTTAATAAAATGTATTTATAATATGTGTGTATGTGTGTGTTTCTGGTTTTGGTAGTGGTATATTTAACAAGGATAGGAATAAAAATAGTTCTCTACATTTCAAAGTGCACATTTTTATATGTTTCATTAACTAATGTATAAGGCAAGCTTGGCGAAAGTCTTTGTCTTGAAAAGGAAGGAAATATTTTGGTTAAAAAAAGCCTTAAAAAGGAACTATTATTTGTGAGTATCTTTTTGATCTTTTTATTCAGCTGAAAGGGAAGAACTGAATAAATAAATAATTTAGAAAATGTAGCAGTAAGTACTGAAGCAAATTAATATTCCTCTTGAAAATTAAAAGTTCTTTCTTCATAATGGAAAATTTAAAGAAAAGAAAAAAAGCAAACAGGAGGGATTTAATTATTAACAATTTAGAAAACTAAGGTAATCAACACTCAAGTAGCTAATAATTATCTTAAACCTTGCTTTCCTACATGTAGATTTCAAAATTGTTACCTTTCTTTGGTTTAATTATTTTATTTCTCATATTCTCTCTCTCTCTCTTTCTCTCTCTCTCTCTCTCAACAAATATCATGCAAATTTATGTATATAGTTATTTACTTTTTTGGTTTTTTGAGACAGGGTTTTACTTTCTGGCCCAGCCTGTCCTTAAACACACTATATAGCCAGGCTGGCCTCAAACCTACAACAATCTTCCTGCCTCAGTCTCCCAAGTGCTGGGATTACAAGTATGTACCACCACATCCAGCCTTATCATACAGATTTCTTACTAAATATTTTAGCATGTGTCTTCATTGCTTTTCTCTCATTGTTGAGACAAAATACCTGATACCCAAAGTGAAGTAAGGAAAGATTTATCTAACATACTTTTCTGGAGGTTTCAGTCCATACTCAGCTGGCTCCAAGGCAGGGTGGTGTGGGTCAGTGGCAACTATTCATGGCAGCCACAAATGGGAAGACCAAAAAGGGCAAAAGAGAGCACATGCCTCTTTCCAGCCCTTACACTGTATGCCGGTTCCCCTCCCTTGGGTGGGTGCAGCACTCACACCACCAATCCCAGCACTACACAGTGAACCAATCACAAATGCTAGATTCAGCCACCGCCATGACTGCATGAGGCTGGGAGTCCATCCAAACACAAACCATAGCAGCATGAATTCATCAAGAAAAATAATATTCTCCTTCATAATTCATACTAATAGTAACCTGAAGTTTTATGAATATTTACATACATATTTGTACATATTCATATATATATATAATTAATGTAGCAACATTATATGAATTAATCAATTTTTACATTTCTCATATTGATGTCAAAACATATCTTATTATACCCACTCCAACAAGAATGTATGTTATATTTAGTTACTACAAACTTTTAAAAGTAGAACTGTGACCACAATTTAAAAACTTTTAAAAGAATACATTCAAAAACATTTCTTTATTTTAAAAAGAAAAACCCAAGATAAACAATGATACAAAATTTCAAAACTAGATAATAGGTGACTAACAATGGTTAATACATGTGTATTGTTATTTTCAAAGTACTTGCTCATATTATAATCTGTAGGCATGAAAAATGGATCAAGCAGTACAAGCACAAATCTTTCTTGTAAATGAACTAATAGAAATCAGAAGTATAACTATCCTATCTTGTATTTGTATAAATATATATGTATTATATATATAATGTATATTTGTACTTTTCCATTCCTTCTTTTCTCCTTTCCCCCACTGCAGTTTCTATTTCCTTTTAAAGAGTTTCTTCTCGTTTCACTATATCTATCTTACATTTTGGATATTATTTATTCTTTTAATTTCTTACACTAGGGAGACACCACATGTGATTCTGATTTATTTCATTTACGAGTATTTTCTCAAGTTGCATCCACTTACCTATAAAAGTCTCAAGGGTAACCTTTCTTATGACTGCGTGGTACTCCATTATTTAAAAATATCACATCTATTTTATCCATTTCCTTGTCACTGGGTGTTCAGGTTATTTCCAAGATTTAGCTATTACAAATTGTGCTGCTATAAACATGAGTGTACATAGATTGTAGTGGTATGACTCTTTGAGGAGTAAAGATCAATTTCCTTGTTAACTTGTTACAAATGCTGAATGTGCTTGTTTGTTTATTCATTTTTGTCATTTAACTTTTTTTGTCTTATTTCCTGAAAGTGAGGAGTTAAGTCTACAACCTGGAATGTATTTAGAGTAAAATTGGCCTTGAAAAATTTACAAAAGATTCCCTATCTCATCTGTAGGCCTAGTATAAACTCACGCTCCCTTGTTTCTGTTTTAATACAAATCCATCAGTTTTGAGGTAGGATATTAGGGTAAAAGCTAACCGACTTGAAGACAATGTGTAACCAGTCAGTCATAAAGATCCAAACTGGAGGCTGAAAGAAGCAGGATGTAACCTGATCCTGGAAAAAACTGGACAACAGAGTGTGTTCTGCCATTCATAGCCAACGTGCCAGGACAGAGCAGCTTCCAACAGAGGAAATTTGGGAGGAACTAGAAGATATACAGCCATAGACTTCCTCACAGGGCTTCAGTCTTGCTGTTCTGTGGTCATCCTGTTTTTGCGATGGACCTAAGATATCTCTTCTTTTCTTCTCTATTCTTCACACTTTCCTTTTTCTTTTCTTTGAATAAATATTATGTTAACTGTTCACCTTTTGTCCTGGCCATTTCTCTGGGTGGAACATAAAGAGTCTGGCATCTTCAGGCACTGTGCTGGCCAGTGACAGTCTTAGACCAGTTCTCTGCTTCTGGGTAGCAGGACGTCTCCCAGGACGATCTGCCCCAAACCTAGAACTTTTAATGCAAGAGAAATGAAATATATATGAACAACACATATTCTGATAAATTGTGGTAAGTCAGCGAAATATCCACTCATCTCTTTTTTTCTCTGTGCAGAGTATATTATTTTCACCTCTACCTGTTAACTTGGGATCACCCATGCAGTTTACTTTGATCCATGGAATTTAACAGATACGCAGAAACTTAAACGGACTCAGATGATTTGACTTGCTATTGTGATCTGCTGATTCGCCCAGAGCTTGTAGCATGGGTGGGTTGTAACTGATGAAAAGTGAGGCAGTTAGTGAGCCCACATAGACTCAATCTGTGGCCTGGTGCTCAGTTGAGATATCAACATTGTAACTCCAGAACAGCCACAGCGAAGGCAATACCATGGTGGACAGATGAATAAATGAAAACAATGCTTATTATTTAAATTGCTCAGTTTGTTTATTTCTTAAGTCCTTTTATTTGGTAATACTTGACTGATACATAGATTAGCATATATGCATAAGCAATCCTACCACAAATTGCCCAATTCTATTTACTAATTCTATTCCCACCAGCAATATATTTCTTTCTACCCTTCTTACAAACAGAATGTATCATTAATTTTTTATTATAGTATCAGACGAATAACATTATAGTGTTATATTTTTAAATGATTAGCACTTTTATGTATAAAGATCTTTCATATACTTTTTTACTGACATCTGTTCATATCTTTGTTAAATAGTTGGTTTTTTTCTTCTTGAGTGTTTATATTTATATTTTCTTAGATTATTCTTTTTATTTCTAATATAAATTGCAAATTTTTTGAGATTTTTGTATGTGTTTCACTTTCCAAATGGAGAAGCAAGAAAAAATGTTCCTGTTATTTGATATATTGGACTTAAAAATTACCTAGAAAGACTTTAACACATCGTAATTTTTAAAGGTTACACACATAGTTTTAGACTTACATATGATTAACTGAGACATAATTCTCTCTCATTACATGATAGAAACATGCAATCTTCACAAATAATTAAGTAACTCACAGATTTAATATACTAGACTATTCAAATAAAAAATGAAAATAGTTACATTAATATTTCAAAAATTTCAGAATAACAAAGCTGGAGACACAAATATATTTTCAAATAAATTTAATTAAGGTAAGAAAGATCTTTGATGTTAAAAATTAATTGGATGGAGGAAATGGCACTAAAAACTCAGCTAGAAAAGAATGATTGCTGTGTCAAATAAATGTCAACAAATTAGCCAGAGGGAAAATGAGATTTGAAATGTGCCAGAATGTTTGAGATTCATGAAGGAAACGAGATATGGTAACTGAGTAAGTAAAAGCTGGCAAATAAAGAAAATGAATGTTGAGAGAGAATTAATTACAGGAGCAATAGAGCTGAGTATATTCTAGAATCTGAAAAATCATAATTTATCAGTTTGGGGAAAATAAATCTGAGAGTGGATCATAAGAAAGTAACATTGTAGTGAAATTTCTAAAACCTAAAAGACCCAAGTGACTAAGGAGAAAATTTAAAGGAAAGAAGTGGCCGTTATAGAAAGACAGATGACTTTACAGTGAAAGTAAACTGAACTGCTGAAAAGTAGAAAGTTACCTCCCCCTTAAACCTATAGAAGAGTGCCTTCAAACTAGTGAAATTAATGTTGAAGAATAAGTTAAAATGTATAACAAAACGTAAAGATTTATACGGAGTCTTGTTAATTAAAATCACTCTTCAGAAAAGTATTTTAAGAGTTAAAAAAATTTAAGATTATTATATAAAATTTAAGACAAAATTTTGCAAAACTGATTTGTAAACCTAAATAGAGACTGTTTAAAAATAATACTATCCAATTGAATTTCTAGGAAATAATATTAGATGAATATATTTCAGAAAAATTCAAATCATTGTTTCCAGTAAAATAAAAAAAGGATTAGAATGAATAAATTGGAAATAACACCAGTGACAAAACACAATACATAGTAGAAGATAAAAACTGATTTAGAGAGTAATTCAAACAATAGTTTATTTGATAATATATAATATTGTTTATTTAAACTAAAATATGTTTTATTTAAATATATGTTTATTTAAAACTAAAATATATGTTTATTTAATATATATATTTAGTTTATTTAAACTAAAATATATGTTTATTTAAACTAAAAATTTTAAGTTTTACATGCATATCTTAGTGTATTCATTTTGAAATAATTTGAAAAATTTTATTCAAGTATTTTATGAACAATTTTAAGAAAATAAAGTTGTATATATTTGGATATTCACATATTAGTGTGTCTTTAGGTATTTAACTTTTAGATTTGAGGCTTTCAAGTGATAAAAAAAGCTTTATCTTCTTATATAAATTTTGGAGTCTTAGACATCCCAATTTTTCCTTTCTATTCATTTAACCAATGATAGCTTAAATTATTTATAGGAAGCTATGAAAATCTTAGATGCATGAAGAGACAGCCACTTTGAAAGTGAGCAGCTGTCTGTTATTTTATCTCCTAATTAATATTTAGAAATTCTTTTGCATAATTCAAGAAATATTCAGTGCTGTACATACTGAAAGTAGAATTTTGCTAATGAAAGCATTTCTTTTGTATGGCCATACATTATAATATTTTAAAGATAAATAGCTAAGATTTAAAATACAAACTGTATTATCTGCACTTTTGCGAGATTTTAAGTTGCTGAAAGAAACAATGATTACAATTACATATTTCAGTTTCAGTTAAAGATTAATCAAAACAGATTTTTAATAAAATTAACAGTGACTAACATACCCTCAATAGTACAAATGATTTTAAGTGTCCTGTATTTATAAATTGATGTAATCAAGATATTATTATGTTTACTTACAAATGAGAGCAGAACATCTCAGAATTGAGAAACACATGGCATATGGAATATTTTCTTTGATGTACTTAATTCAACAACAAGACCCGTGCTTCTGATTCTACTGTACAAACGAGTCAGAAAGTACACACTAGGCTTGTAATATAGTTCAGTGGTACAGCACCTGCCTGCAGACTCAAAGTCCTGAGCTTGATTCCCAGTCCCACCCCCTCAAAAAAGAAAGTACACATTTCCTTGTCTTGTAACCTCAGACAAAGAAGAGGTACAATGAACAAAATGTTCATCATGACCAAGAGACACAATAGCAACATATATATTTGAATATACCTGAAAATAAGAGAGAGTTGAGCTATTCCTAAAATGTAGTGACAGAAATGTAGAGATACACAACAGAATAAGATTAGGCAATGATGCAGAAGAAGAATCACTGCATTATGAAGAATGCAGAAGGAGGACTGCTAGAGAGAAAAAGAAGGCTAGTGATTCAGATAGCTGTTGCTGAGGAATAATGGACAGTTGAAAGAATTCCCGCTGAATATACTCAGTTTTAAAAACATTTTGTTTGAGTGAGTGCAGTTAATGGAAAGAGAAGAAATACAGCTTCCGTGAGTTAAAGAATGCAAAATTATCAAGAGATCAGTCACACTGTGGGCTATGTATGGTCACATTCACTGACAGACATGAAAAAATTAGAGGTTTTTATAAGTCAAAATGTTTTGGAGTGTTTGGAACCACTCTGTATCATTAAAACTCAATATTATTTGTTTTTGGAGCTCACAAATCCAACATGTGCAAAGACAGGAGCTAGTAAGTTTACCACTGTCCAGGGACTGGCACTCTTAATGCAGGAAAAATAAGATGTTATTCTTTTAATAATTCAAAATTCCATCTAAGGAATGTAAATATTAAGTATTGCAAACATGTACTAAAAAAAGGAATCAAGAGATAAATGAAGGGTGGAGGGAGGAAGGGAAGGGAATGCATTAAAAACATATAAAATGTATAGTGTGCATGTACCAACTCTCCACAGGGAATGTAAACATTACCTACTAAAGCATGTACTAATAAAAAAATGGAAAAAATCAATTCCATTGTAGTAATAAATGCAGTAGGACCAGAAAGTGTAAAAGAGTTTCAGCTTTCATTTATGATAAGGAAGTACTTCATGGTAGAAATGATCAGATATTTGTATAAGACATTTATTTTTAAGTGAATTATATAAAAACTTGAATAATTAAGACCAAACCAAACCAGTGCACCTAAGAGCAGTCACAACATTCAGGCTCATAAAAGGAGACATTTTTATTCTTTTTACCTTATCCCATTATTATTATTAGGAGATTTTAGTGTTTGGCCTGGATCTAGAAAAACATTTCAGTTGTACTTACGTGGAAGTAAAGATACTTAGGGGGCAGATCAGATACTTCAGGGCACGGAGAGCAGCTGATAGCCTTACAGTGCTGCACTTCAGTAATAGCAGAAGAGGTGGAGTTTTGTGCCAGAATGCTGTTCTATTTTGAAGTGACCATAGCTTTATTTGAGATTTTTCCTGATTCAGCTCTGCATGACATGGTTGACATTCCATATTACGTAGGACAAACATGTTGTGATCTTTCAAAAAATCTCTCTCAGTGTTCCATTAACTTCTGCCTTATTTAACCTTAGTCCATTTGTTTGATAAGCTTCAGTGGAATTGGAATGCAAGTAACATGTTAGAAAACATTGAAAAAAGGGTAGAAAATTATAGTTGAGTGTAATTAGTAGCATATGGTATTTCTGATGATCTAACCCAGATCAGGTGGAGAAGGAAACACAGGGGAAGGGTGATGGAGGTGGAAATGGTGTGAGAGCCAAGGAAACCGGTGCTGTGATAAACGGAAAAGAAGACAAACAGCCACAGAGAAGAGAAAACTAAGGATGCATAGACCAGTAACTAATGGAAACTTCCACACAGAAAATCCAGAGTACATAAAAGTTGAAATGCCCTTATGGGGCTTCCTAGTCCATTTCCCGATGCTTTACAAAATTACCTGCAAACGAATGATCCTGTAAATGTTTGTTAAAACCTCAAGGGATGGAAATTACACAAGGTAAAGCTTGTCTCATAGACTGTCAATTTTAATTGGTAAGAACTTAGATCCTCACTGTACTAAGCTATATTCGACTGAACCTGATTTTATCTTCCAGACCAACCTTGAGTATACTACTCTTCTCCTTGGCTCATAAAGATGTAAAGATTTTCAGAGCTCTTTTCTTTTCCTCAAGTCCTTTTTCCCCATGATAAATCGTTCACATTTATTCAGTTCTTTTTCTATTCTGTCACTTCTGATAATTTCACTGAGGTATCTTTAGTTTAAAATAAAAAAGAATAAAACAATAATACAGAGCTTCAAAACAAAGTAATAAGAGATGAAGAATGCTTCATAGATTGCATATTGTTAGCTTCAAAGTAAGTTGCTCAGATTACAAGATATAGGCATGAAAAAATTATCAAACAATGAGGACACAAACCACTCTTTCTGGTGAGCTAACAGAGATTAGTAGTATAATTATCTATCATATATAGATGTATATGTGTATGCATCTATATATATTTACATATGTATAGTCTTATGTAAAATATCAATATATATATGGTCTTCTTTTACTTAGGTATATTTTGAAACTTCTGCCAACAACTCTTAAAAATATGGCTTATAAACTAAACATTTAAAATATGATTTAGTCAATACAAAGAAGAGTAAATATTGTTTCTCTTCATCCATACAATATAATTATTCAAGCAGTCAAAGCTCTATTTTCATTATGTCTATATGGTTAAATGTACCGTGAACTAAATTTCCTAAAGCATGTTTTCTGTATATTTTGCTGTGAAGCTATGGTTTGCCATCTTGTATGTGCCATTTCTAATCCTGTCCATATTAAATGTCATTGCATTTCAGTTTGTACTGTATTCCAATTTTTTGATGCCCTTCTCCTGTTTGCAATGTTTAAAACCCAGTTAAGTATACTATCAGTGTTTCTTTGCAGACTGTAGATAAAAACTTTGAAGTTATGTAACGAAAGAACACAGTAAAGATAAGCTCACTAAAATATGCAAAGTTTGAGCAGAAGATACCATAAATATATAAATTTAAAATGTTTCTCTAGTAAAAGCAATATTTCAAAATTAGCACTGATCACCTTCCAGATGTTCTCTTTCACTTTGAACAATTTTTCCTATCATTTTTGTCACCTTAAGTAGTTCTGGAAGTCTTGTTTCCTGAGTGTCATTATGGGGTGTGATTAAATTCCAGTGAAAGCCACTGCTGCTGCGTGTCACCCGAAAGAAAGACACTTGTGAAACCTTACAGTGTGTCCTCCGCTACACTGCCCAACAGATCTGGCACATTCATCTTTGTCTCTTTGCCAAAGTCAACATGATCCCACTTTGAATCAATCCAGGATGTAGAGGCAGCCAAGGTAGCAAAACTAAAGACACAAAAGAAGACCGCTTGAATGCTTCAGACAGTAACAAAGACAATAAGTGTGTTCAAAGGAAATGGAGTATTTTAAGAAGAGTTGATGAAAATGTGTAAAACATTTTTTTCGTTGACACATTCACTGTATTTCAAGATTATATCTCATACAATCTGCCACCAACAAGGAGAATGAGGTAAAATAACTAAGAGGCATGAGAATCATGTTGTGTCATGATTCTAAAAGCAAGCATAGCTCTTTATAAGACATAGTTACGTTTTAGGGAGAGTACTGGAATTAAAACATGTGCACCAACAAAGTTCAACATGTTTGCCTTTTACTATTCCATACTATAGAACTGGAGGGTGAAGAAACTGGGAGGAAAAGAGGAGAAGGAGACAGATATAGAAACAAAGAGAGAGAGAGAGAGAGAGAGAGAGAGATAAAGACAGAGACAGAGACAGAGACAGTGATACAGAGAAAGACAGACAGACAGAGAAAGACAGAGACAGACAGAGAAAGAGAGACACTTTCATGCTATTTCCGCTTATTCTTGCTTTTAGAGCACATTTCTTTTTAAGCTAAAGCTTATTTTTTTTCTTATGGAGAAATATTGTATATCTGAATCAAAGTAATGTCTAAGTAGTATGATAAAACATATCTGACATTACATAATATACCAGGGATAAAATATAAATCAAAAGAACCCTTCTATTAAATAATTGAAGTAACAACCATGACTTTGAATCTCAAATTTTATTCATTCATTTCATGTTGGATTTCTAAATTGCCTTTTACTAGATGGTATATCCAAAACATTTAATAGACCCAATTTTCCCATTATAGTACTACTTTAATAACCCAACTTTAAAGTCAATAGGGTCATTACAGATAAAAGGAAATGATACTGTAATGCTGGCAAATTTAGGTCTTTATATTAAGATCCTCTTAAAGAAGTTTTATAATTTGATGTAGAAATTTTCATTTTATTATGTTTAATATTAAGGGGAATACAAATAATGAAAGATCCAGTTTCATGAGGTAGAAAAGAAATATAGCATTCACTTGTCTATTCACTAGGCACTTTCCCAACAAAGAGTGGTAAAAATATTCCACATGACAGACACTTCAAAGGCATTTGAAAAACAGTAATTACAACAAACCACACGTTCTTGCTTCCACCAAGCTTTACTATAGAAGTCAGAATTAGAAAATAAGTTGTTCAAGAAATTAGTAAGTTAAAAGATATGCCAGAATATGATATTGCTACTTAAAAGATACAAGCAGAGAGAGGAGCAGACTCACTGCAGAGGCAGAAGGGCGCCATTTTGTATCAGGTGAGGTCCAGAGGGCTCATTGAGAAGTAGAGGTTTAGGAAAAGGTTTGAATGAAGGGATGGAGATGGAATTTCCTGGAAGAAGAGCAGCAAGAGTAGCCCATGGATGAATCCCAAGGCAAAGATATCACTGGTATGCTTAAAACCCATGGCTGACCAAGGTGACTCATGCAGTATTAAACACTGAAGCCGAGTAAGAGAGGAGGCAAGAAAGACCAGTTGATATAGTATAGGCTCTTGTAAAGGCTTTTAATTCAGCTTGGAGAATAACATGATTTCCATTTCTAAGTATCATTTTGCTTGCTGTGTTGTTAGTCACACAGTTGTGAGCAGACAGAGACAGAAATCAACTCACATCAGAGAGGATGTGAGAATGAGGGGTAGGGTGCAGGAGAACGTGAGACACCCTAGGCAGACTTGCATTTCATTTTGCCTGTTTCAAAAAATTACATGTCCTCAATAGAGTTTGAGTTGGAAAGAAAGATGTGTAGCGAGGCCTTTTGGATCTTTATGAATAATAGAAGCATATAATTTTCACTACCTGATAGAGGAGAAACACTAGCACTTTGTGGGCAAGAAACACAAGAGTTTTTTGATTTGTTCTCATTGTGATTTTCACTTAACATCCAAATAGAGACACCAGGCAGACGAAAAGGTCTGCAGTAAAGATTTGGCTGACAGGTGTAAATTAGAACAGGTCAAGACCATGGGCTGAGTCCAGCAGCACTGACATATAGGAAAATGACAAGTGGGGGCTGTACTCAAGAAGGTAGTAAAGGAGAGATCAGTGAGAATGTAGGATGCAATATCTTGGAAGATGTGAAAAAATGCACTAAGTAGTGGTTACTGTATTATTTCAAATACTACTGTTAGTGTGAGAAAACTCAGGCGTGAGAGTTAGCAACATCAAAAGAGAACTTCGAATGTGCTGAGACATATAAAGTCAGTGATGTTCTAAGCAGCTCCTGACATGGCTCTGAAGATTCTCTGAGCTCTTGTCTTTGCGCTTCCGCTCTCCTTGAAAGGAGAGGATATAGTCAGTTGCTTCTGTCTGGTAAATACACTGAAGTGGTAGGCTGTCAGTTCCATGAATAAGTCACAAAGACCGACTTTTGTCTTTTTGGTTGTCTCCTGTCTTGAAGCTCTTTCATGACATCCTGCTTGCTTACTACAATGAAAGGCAGATTCTATGTTTGAGGTGACCCCTAAAGAGGCCCCCATATTGAGAGAAAAGAAGACTAGCAAACAGCTCTTATGAAACTGAGGCTTTCACCTCACATCTTTCAAAGAACTAAATCTTGCTTCCAATCTTGTGAGTGATCTAGGAAAATGTCCCCTTCCCTGTAGAGACTTGAGATGGTTAGTCTTAGAGGATTTCCTGTCATACCGGATGCTCAGTTACCCTGGTGTTATGGTGCAAGTCTGTAATCCCAGAGTTCCTCTGGCAGTTTCAGACAGCAAGATTGCAAGTTCAAGACTGGTCTGGATAATTTAGAAATATAGCCAGAGTCTATCTCTAAATGTAAAAGGAATTTTAAAAGGCCTTGGGATGTAATTCAGTGCAAAGGCACTAGTCAATAACCATTACCAGACACACACACACACACACACACACACACACAATGCCCAGCTAAATTTAAAATTCAGATAAACAACATTTTATTTCAGTCTGACTTGACAACATTTTGGCCATATGTGAAATTTTTTTGTTATTTAGCTGAAATTAAGTTTAAATAGGCATCTTATGTTTCACTTAGTACATGTAGTAACGCTTATGAAGGACCTCAAACCAGAGGACCCAGATAAGTGGCTGCCTCCCTGATTCTGTATCAACAGAAATAGCTCACATATAATTATTGATAATTTTAATACACAAGGGGAGATCAAGAAATATGGTATATAAAATTAAAAAAAATACAATAAAAGACACATTACCATGAATCATCCACAATACCCTCCCCTTCACTTGTAACACACTTTAGCACTTTTAACACGTTCCATTCTTTGTGCTTTCTGAAGCTGTCTTGGAACTCCACTTTTGTGAATGTCATTATGCAGCATGAAAAAAAAGATCTGGCAAATGCTTGCACTGAGTGTCATCCAACCAGAAGGTAGGCTTGTGACAATGCAATGGTAGATCACCAGTCACCTCGTCTACCAGATTCAGCACTGTTTCTGCTTCTTGCTCGTTCGAAGTCAAATGACCATGAGATATAAACGGTTTGAATAAACTCAGCAGCCATGGCAGCACAAACAAAGATACTCATGAAAGAGGTTTTCCAGAATTGCTTCTAGAAAGTGCAAATTGCAAGGTGATAGGTGCATCTGAAGTGAGAGGAAGCATTTTGAGGGTGATCAATAGCAATGTGTTTTTACTTTCATGATTATTAAAAATTTAAGTGCGTGCCGTAGTTTTCAATCATATCTCATATTCCTAAATTTTCACCAATGTGTTGACATTCTAAAATATTTCACATATTTTATGCATGTCTTTGCCATAACTCTATGTTATAACAGTAAATAGAATATTTAGTGCTCTCTGTATATCAAGTATTATTGTAACTGATTCACATATATTTATTTGATCTTCATTGTAACTAAAATAAACAAATACTGTTATTTTCATGCATGGGAAAACTGAAGCACAATTTCCCCAAGAACAATTTACGTAAGATTACACAAATATTGTAGTAAGAGACAAACATGGACTAAAAAGATGCTTTGTCATAATCAACATAAAATTTTCCCTGTATATATTCTTTTATCTGCCCCCAAATCTAGATTATTCTTTTACTATTTCAAATAGTAATACTTTTACTTTAAGAATATGTATTTTTATGTTTCATTCTTGCTTTTTTCCATGAAAATGTTTTTCAAATGTGAATGATCTCTGTCAGACTCTGTTTAAAATAACCCTTAGCTTTACTTGATCTGTTTATTCCCTGACAGGTTGCCTAACACACTAAGTTTAAACTTCAAAACCTTCAAATCTTTTCCTTTGTTTCTCACAGTGTCAGTTTTCTAGACTAAATCGGGAATGATAGTAAATATCATTATAGGCTATAGAGAAGATTAGAAATATATTGTATGTGAAATGTTTCAGTGCTGAGGCACATTGTAAAGGGTAAGTACATTTTATATTCTATATTTTTGTATCCAGTTTGCAATTATTTGATTCCTAGCCACCAGAAATCTGGTAGGAACTCATATCTAACAGTAAAATATTCGCTTAGCAGAAAGTAGTGATTTATTTTTCACCACAACTACAAGCATTTCCTCAATTCTTGCTTTCTTGTCTTTAGAGATTTGTCACGTTTACTATATTTTCATTTAAAAATGTATTGCTCCTTAACTCCTATGCATTTTATTTTTGGTTACCTCAGTATTTTGTTTAAGATTTCCTTTAATACCATTTTAGTAGGACCATTACCGAATCCATCAGCCACCAAGTGTTATTAAGCTTCTCCTGTGGGGCTATTTGCAGGCTGAGAACTCTGTGGACTACATAGATTCAATTGTAATTTGTTGATCGTTTCTGTGAACAGGCATTTCCTGAAATTCTGGGCATAGACTCATAAATAAAAGCTTGGAAAAATTCATGAATTAATTTTAAAAAGATACACACAAAATAAATAAAAATGGCCAAAAAGCACACAAGCTAGGCCAACAGGGCCAGGATCATTAGTGCTTAAATGTGAGTGTTCTCTGCAACATTTTTTTATACTAAGACAGTAAAAATGTCTAGCCATACTGGATAACTAACTCAAACTCAAACTGTGGAGATTTCAAACCACATCATTAAGGGCACACAGTACATATCCTAAAAGCTCAGAGGCAAGAAAACAAGAGCAGTGTGACAGAGCATAAATTTGATTTCAGCCCTGTCTTTCCCCATGATCTAAGAGAGACAGGTAGTAACCCCATGTGTACTATGATTGTGGGCTGCAGTTCAAACCTCGCCATTTACCAGGATCAACTGGCCAAGCTCTTGGCAGAAAACGTTTCCATTTTCAGGAAGGTTCATTTTCAAGGGATCAGAATAGCTAAACTAACCATTACCTTTTGGGAAGAAAAACAAACAATGAATTTGACTCATTAGAAAAATTGCACAACATACTTGATGATGATTACTTTAAATGTGCTAAAAGGGGGGAAAGGATTGTGCTGGGAACTTGGTTTCACATACACTGGCCAGCCAAGACCTCACAGAAGTTTTCATTTATACCTCCAGGGACTGAGGGAAGAAGCTATTGGGTTTCTGGGCCATAGAAACATCAGAAAAAAACTGTAAACATTATAAACCTAGCATGTACTTGGTATGAGTAGAAAATAGGAGGGATATCATTGTGTTTGGATCCCAGTGAATTAAGCGTTTCAAATGAGTATAAAGGAAAAATTAGGATTTCATTCTTCTTGGATGTTATATTTTATTGTTACAAGATTGACTTTTACCTGTAGTCCAGTGGTTTTGTGCATATTTGTTAGAGTTGATAAATTTTGTAAATACTGTTAGTTTAAAGATTCATTCACATATTACCCAATCAACAAATTTTTTTCTGGTGTTTTTTCCCTCAACCATTGTGGCTTTCCACCTTATTTTAAATTGTACAATTGTTTTGTTACACACCAACAGTCTGGTAATGCATTTTATACTATCTTTTAAATGACATTTTTATGGTTGTATTATCTATGATGCTTGGAGTAAATAATCAATGGATGATTTTTCTTGCTACTTATCACCATAAAACTGGCCTTTAGTTTTATCACCATCAACTAAACCTTTAACCCATAAAGTAGACTTTTCATTCATGAGCAATTCACACCAGATCGTTAATCCATGTCAGCCACATTAACACCGGAAACGACTGCTTGTATCACTCCACATATCTCAGTTACAGATATAACATGGGCTGTTCTGCAAGGGATTAGGGATGGTGTTTGATTTCCTTGAGCGAAGGTTTATCTGCCAGGAAATAAATCTGAAGCACTGGCAGCTAGCAGTCTCTGTTGCTGGTGCGGTGTGCAAGGTTTCCTTTGACAGTGAAATAGCATGTCTTCACATCTACCAAGAATTGGAGGAAGGATGTCACCACAGTGCCTCCCTGCTCAGTAATCTAACTTCATGCTTTTTCCTAAACCTCAGTGTGTCCCATACTTCAATTTTTAGATTTTTGTCCCAATTCATGGAGCCATTTTGGCCCTGCAGAGCAGCCTGAGTATTCTCTGATCTTTGCCTGTATTTTTAATTCACAGAAAGCGAATAATCAGTGTGATACTCTGGAGGATGCTCAGTGGAGAATTTGCTCTTATCACCATCATATAGGGCTCCTGCAATCCATTTTTGACTGTCCCAGCATATCATGCAAACCCTTCTATGTGCCAGGCTTGGGTTTTTAATTCCTGTGTTGGCAAGTCGTAGGGAAAGTTCCATTAAGGTCGTCAGCGTGAATTAAGAGAGCACATAGGTGTGATCAAAGCAAGTGACTGTGAGATTAGTCACTTAATTCATTCAATTTACATATGTCCTTCAGTATGCTCCGTCCTTATCTGAAGTGTGCTGTTTCCAACAGATGATAGGTGGTTCCTTCACATGCCTAAATTTATGTCTCCTTGGAGCTGACCAGATCCTGATAAGCAGCTCCAATTGCATAGTCATTTAATATTCTATTACCAGTTCCTCTGCCCCTTACAGAGCCCCCTTCCTGGTGTGTCAGGAACTTTTAGAAATGAATTTGAAAAATCATCATTTTAATGCAGATGTCTGGCTCTAGCTTTTAAATTATATTGCCCTGAAATTCAACTCTACAATTTGCATTTCTGGAGACCTAGATGGCATCTTTTATCCCTCACGGATACCCTTCAACCTGTAGAGGCATGGATCACATGGTTCTAGATATATGGTGGCTTGAAGCAGAATTTCTATCCTCCTCTTGGTCCCACTCAAACTGGAGATCTTGCAAATAATATATGCAATGTGATTTTTCAAGAGTTTTGCATATGTTCTCTTTAAATTATTCCATCAAGCTTTGTACCTCATAGAGGATGCATTATGCATAACTACTGTTTTTTACTTTGCATGAAATGACTCGGGACACTGCTGGTCTTCAGACCCTTAAACATTCATGCAATTTTTGGCATCCAGTGTATATGCCACATCTCACCCACCCAGTTATCAGAAGAACATTAGTAGATAAACAAATGATGCTGTGTGGAATGTCACTACAGACAAGTTTCTTTTAGACTATATTGTGACTGAGACAAGATTTATCATAAACATGAGTACAAGAAGATGAAACTTACTGCTTTTTTGTATAAAATTTAAAAGCTTTTGAAATGCTATCCAGATGCAGGTAGTAACTGTAATATCACTTAGCAAAATTCTCAATAGCTTACCTCAAGCATCAAAACTCTTACGTGTGTGTGTCTGTGTGTGTGTGTGTGTATTTTAAGACCCAAGGTATGAATTCAGTGGAAATATTTGTGTGGTGTTGAACTTGCTTATGTATTCTAGACTGGCTTCAAACTCACTCCTGCTTCAGCCTTCCAAGTACTGGGGTTACAAATTCAAGTGTCACTGCACCTAGCACCATTTCAACTATATGGGTGGTGCTCAGTTCTTTTTGATTCTGAGTCGCTATTCACTTGCTTCCTCGGAAATGGGGAATTGATAGTTTTAGGATTTTTATAGCATCTCTTATTCTAGGTACTGGAAAGCAGTGTGAACATTTACCAGTTGCTAGACATCACACAGTCAAATATGCACTCAGTGACCTCATAAAGAACCAGAAGATAGGACCACAAGTAGGCAGTACCCCTGACCAGTGGCCTTAGCAAGGACCGTTTATCGCTTGACTTATGTAATTAACAAATCATGCTGGTAATATAGGTAATCCATAGTTAAGCTCAGCTTAATCATGTACTCCAGAAGAACAGAGGTATTTCTCATTTTGCAGTTCTCTGTCAAATCCACACAGATACATTTCAAGAAGCATTGGAAAACACATAGTTCACTATATACTTACTATGGAAATGCAAGGTGTTGCTCACTAAGGATAACTAATGTTTTGTTAGATAAAACTTTTGTCTCTAGTATTATTTGGGTTGCATTATAAGGAGAAAGATTTTTGGGGCTCATGTCATGAGTGCTTCACTTCAAACATGTTTATCCCATTGTTCTGGCCACTTTCAAAAGCAGTTCTGGAAGTCCTCTTTCATGAGTGTCTTTAGTTGTCCTGTTGGGGTTACTTTGATGTCCTTGAATTGAATCAAAATGTTTCCCTTTCACGATCATTTTGACTTTAATAAGGAGCCAAAAGTCACATGGTGCCAGCTCTGGTGAATAAAGTGCATAAGGACACACTAATGTTTCTATTTAACAGAGGTTCCTGTAAATGTCTGGAATTTATACAAGATGTTGAATCAGCCATAAAAAAATAACTGTTGAAAGAGAATTTCCATAAGTGCTTCAGAAAGTGCCAAGGATGAGAAGTGCATTTGAAGCAAAAGTGTATATTTTTGGGTGGGATTAATTGTAATATGATAATGTATATTTACTATAATCACTTTTTTAAATTAAGCATATGTCTTGCTGTGTTTTTAATAATCATTTTTATGTTACATCAAACAATTCTCCTGAGGTGTTACAACAACTTACATTCTAATCAGCAATGTATAGAATTCTCATTACTCTACTTTTTTTTTTCAAATATTTGCCTTTATGTGCTAGCTCAGATTTAGTCATCCTGGTAAACATACAGTGATATCTGTTTAAGATTTCAATTATTATTTCTATATGGTAATGAGGTTGAATATGTGTTGATTGCTTATTGGCTATGAGATAAGTAGTATAATTTATATGAACTATGTTCATGGATTAGAAACACACACTGTATGAAAACATCACTTCCTTTTAAATGTATGTATAAATTTATCAAAATATCAATCAAAATATCAGCAGTTCTTTTCCAGAAAAGTGAAAAGACAATTCCTAAATTCATATGGAAATATGACAATCTTTGAGAACAGTTTACACTACAGATATGAAGACTTACTCTAAAGCATAGCTAATTTATACAGTGAGATTTTGGCAAGTATATACAAGTGGTGTTATGAAAACAAAGAATTTAGTAACAGAACCAAGATTTTTCCTCACAGTAGCTTTCGTGGTGTCGAGAGATAATTGATTTGCAATTCTTTGACCTCTATTTGTATAAAAATATTTCCTCTCCCAACTTCTTCCAAATGCTAACCTTCTGTTGGCATCTTATTTCACTGCCTCTCATCTGCTGTAATTTTCTCCAAATGGCATTCATTTAAGGACTTTTTGAATAGTTTTTTGCATATGACTGAGATTCATTGCCAGAAAGTTCCCTTTGAAATCCACTGTGGAACATTTATTCTCACAGGAATTTCCACATAGTTTATTTCTTGAGCTGCTCCAACACACAATTTTACATGTCAGGGATGAAAACAAAGTCTATTCTATGCCACTGGGTATAAATTAGTTCTTTATCTAGTCATGACTGTGATGTTTTATCAGAAATTAAATTGACCATCTCTCTATTAGTTTAGAGGCATAATTGTGGTGGTTTAGGTAAAAAAGCAATTTCGTTTGTTTAGCAGTGTTCCTAATAAAAAGCATAGCATTGTGACAGACTTGTGTGTTTCCCATGAAAGGCTTATTTAATTTCCAACAGCTAGTCTTATAGAGAATATTATTGGCCATTCATGGAACACAGCAAGAATCATTGTTAACAATAGGCTCACTTTTGAAGATATTGTTCCGCTTTTGAGCATACTTGAAAAGATCATGCCAGTTTCAGATGGAAATCTCTGTGGGAAAAATTGAAAACTCTATTACAATTTTAACCGCCATACATAGCAATTTTTATCATGTTTTCTTCCCTGCTGAATAATATAATTAATCTTAAAAATAGTTTTATACTTTTTTCCTACAATTAAAGGCAGTGAACTGCTCAAATGAACTTAAATGCGTGAATTCTCTTTAGAGTGTGCTAGAATTCTCTTTAGGGTTCAATCAACTTTTACTTTTACTTATTTTATTCATCTAAAATAACTGCATTTTAATGAAATTAATGACACCACTTTTTATCCAATGAATCAAGTCTAAGTATTAGAAAGAAATGGTAGACTATTGTGGATTACTTAAAATAAGTGAGAAGACTTTTTAAATGTTATTTAAATATGTGTCCTAGTGATGAGATTCTTAATTTACAAGTAAAATATGATCATATTCTTCATTTATTTATTTTATTTTATTTTATTTTATTTTTTTAATTTTAATTTTAAAGAGAATAAAGCAAAACAAAGCAGAATAAAGCAGATCAGAACAAAACAATGCAATCAACGCAGGATTTCAACACCAGACAACAGGAAATCAGCAGTGGTTAAAATAATGTCTCTTGTTTTCTTCAAAATAGTTGTTCATAACTTCACACACAATGAATTAAAACAAAACAAAATAGTATAAAACCATTCAAAAAAAAAAGAATGAAAACATTACAGGTCTTTAAAATCAGACAATAAGAAAATCAACAATGGCTGACATAATGTCTCTTGTTCTCTTCAAAGTGCTATGCATACATTCATACATGTTGAAATTAAATAATGCAAAACAGACTAAAACAAATCAAAGAAAAGAATAAAACATTACTGTACTTCACAACAAGATGATAGGAAATCAGCAAATTCTTCCGTAATGGCTCATTTTTTTCAAAGTAGTTGTTCATACCATCATACATAATAAAATAAATTCTTATAAACTCTTCAAGAGAAGTTCTAAGCATGTAAAAGCCTATACCTGTACACCTATCTTTGCTGCATTAGAGGGAAAAACAAAACAAGTTATAAGAAAAACAAGAAGCAAAAGAGACAAATAAGTAACAATATCAAAGAGCCCAAAACAAAGACAATATAAGATTTCAAAATAAGGTGGTAGAAACATAACTTAGGTTGTTATTTTGCATAGATATCTTCAAAAGTCTTACTCAAGTTACCAGATATAGTCATGCAAAATTTATCTAATCCTATGGATGTTAACTATTTTGCTCCAAGAACTAATAGAATTAGTAGTATAATCATCCTAGTCATCTAAAGTGTATATACACAAACATATCTTTTTTATTTTCTATTTTTTTTCTCCTTTTCCCTGAGTTATTTTTTCCACATTGAGTAGTTTCTCTGTCTCACAACATTTACTGAAGATTTTGTATCTTATTTACTCTTTTAGTTTCTTACCCTAGAGAAGATATGATATTTACACATGTGAGTTTGATTTATTTCACTTATGAGTATGGTCTAAAATCATATTCATTTACCTATAAAAGCCCCAAAGTGATCCTTCTATATAACAATGTAGTACTCCATTGTATAAAAGTATCACAACATTTTTATCCATTCCTCAGTTGATGGGCATTTAGGTTGTTTCCAAGATCTAGCTATTACAAATTGTGCTGCTATAAACATGGGTGCACGTGTATCACTGTGATATGATGTTTTCAGTTCTTCTAGGAATATGCCCAGAAGTTGAACAGCTGGGTCAAATGGGATTTCCAATCCCATCTTTTTGAAAAATTTCCAGATTGACCTCCACAGTGCTTGCACCAGTCGGCACTTCCAACAACAGTGCAGAATTCCTTTTTCCCTGCAGCCTCTCCAGCATTTGTTATTTCTGGTTTCCTTGACCCTGCCCATTCTTTATGGAGAGAGAATCTCAGTGTGGTTTTGGTTTTACTTTGCATTTCTTTAATGACAAATGTTGCTGAATATTTTTTCATGTATTTGTCATTTGTATTTCTTCAGCTGAGAATTGTGTATTCATCCCAGATGCCCATTTTTGGATTGGGTCTTTAAACTTAAGGGTCTTTTTTTTTTTTTCATTCTTTATAGGTTCTAAATGGATGTCCTTTGTCTGAGGAACAGGTGATGAAGGTATTTTTCCCATTTCATAGGTTTTCTTTTTACTCAGTTGAAGATTTCTTTTGACATACAAAAACTTTTTAATAAGACGAGATCCCAATTATCCATTCTGGGAAGTATTTTTTGTGCGGTTTGATTTTTGTTCATGAATTCTCTGCCTACCCCCATGTCTTTAAAATTTCTACCTACTTGGTTGTCCAGCATATTTAGTGTTTCTGTTTTAATATTTAGATCTTTGATCCATTTAGACTTTAGTTTAGTACATGGTGATAGGCATGGGTCTAGTTTTAGTTTTCAGCATATGGAAAACCAGTTAATTCAACACCATTTGTTAAAGAGACTTTCTTTCTTCCAGTGGACATATTTGGCCAGTTTGTCAAAGATAAGGTGGCTGAGTGTGTTTGTAGCTGTGGTTGTACTTTCCAATCTATTCCATTGATCTTCAGTTCTGGTTTTATTCTGGTACCATTCTGATTTTATCACAGTAGCTTTATAGTATAATTTCAAGTCAGGGATTGTGATGCCTCCTGCTTTGCCTTTGTTGCCCAGAATTGCCTTTGCTATTCTAGGTCTTTTCTGGTTCCAGATGAACCTCAGGAATCATTTCTCTCAATCTGTGAGGTATGCTAATGATATTTGGATTGAAATTGCAGTAAATCAGAATAACAATTTTGGGAGAATGGCCTTTTTCACAGTGTTTGGTCTTCCTATCCATGAACGAGGAATGTCTTTCCATTTTCTGAGATCCTCTTCATTTTCTCTTTTCAGAGTATTGTAATTTCCACTGAATAAATCTTTTATTTCCTTTGTTAGATTAATTCTTAAGTATTTCAGTTTTTTGGTTGCTATTGTGAAGGATGTATTTTCTCTTATTTCTCTCTCAGTGAGTTTGTTGTTTGTGTAGAAGAGTGCTATTGATTTTTGAGAGTTGACTTTGTATCCAACTATGTGACTGAATTGGTTATTATACCTAGAAGTCTTTCTTGCAGGTCTTCTATGTACAGTATCATGTCATCTACAAATAATGATGATTTAACTTCTTCTTATCCTATACTTATTCTGTTGATTCCTCTCTCTTATCTAATTGCTGTGGCTAATATTTCCAACACTATATTGAATAGGAGTGCTGATAGTGGACATTCTTGTCTTGTTCTTGATATCAGAATGAATGCTATTAGTTTTCAACCATTTAATATGATGCTGACTCTTGGTTTGTCATAGGTGACTTTCATAAAATTGAGGTTAAGACCATCTATTCTGATTTTCTGTCGTGTTGTTATCATGAATGAGTATTATAAAATTTTATCAAAGCTTCTTCTGCACCTATTAAAATGACCATGTGAGTCTCACCTTTGGTTATATTGATGTAGTGTGTTACACTTATTGATTTGTGAACACTGAGACATTCCTGCATTCCTAGCATAAATCCCACTTGGTCCTGCTTGATAACTTGCTGCATTCAATTTGCCAATATTTTATTGAGAATTTTTGCATCTATGTTCATTAGAGAAATTGACCTGCAGTTATCATTTTTATCTGGGTCTTTCTCTGATTTTGATATTAGGGTCATACTTGTTTCCAGGAATGAGTTATGGAAAATTGCTTCCCTTTCAATTTCATTGAAGAGTTTGAAGAATGTTGACATTAAATCTTCCTTGAATTTCTTGCAGAATTTGGTAGTGAATCTATCAGGACCTGGACTTTATTTGTTGGTAAGGTTCTATTTACATTTTCAATTTCATTCATTGTAATTGGGTTATTCAGCAGTTTTACATCTTATTGATTTAGCTTTGGTAAGTGTTGAACCTTATCAAAAACTTTTTTTTACATCTATAGAAATGATCATGTAGTTTTTATTTTTGTTTCTATTGATATGGTGGGTTACATTTATTGATTTGCATATGCTGAACCATCCCTACATTCCTGGGAGGAATCCCACTTGGTCATAGTATATAATCTTCTTGATGATTTGCTGCATTCTGTTTTCCCAAATTTTATTGAGAATTTTTTCATTTATGTTCATTAGTGAGATTGGCCTGTAATTTTCTTTTTTTGGTTGTGTCTTTCTTAGGTTTTGCTATTAGAGTAATGTTTGCTTCTAGGAATGAGTTAGGGAGAATTGTTTCCATTTCAATTTCATTGAAGAGTTTGAGGAGTTTAGGCATTAAATCTTCTTTGAATGTCTTATAGAATTCCGCAGTGAATCCATCTGAGCCTGGGTTTTTCTTTGCTGGTAGGGATTTAATTACATTTTCAATTTTGTTAATTGAAATTGGGTTATTCAGCAGTTTTGACCCATCTTCTTGACCCTTCTTTGATATTTCAAATGTTTCTAGGAATTTGTCCATTTCTTCTTTGTTATCAAGCTTATGAGAGTAGAGGTTTTTGAAATAGGTATTGATGATCTTCTGTATTTCTACAGAGTCTATAATGATTTCATCCTTTTCATTCCTTATTGCTTGAATTTGAGTTTTTTCTTTCCTTTTTAAAATAAGATTGGCTAGGGGTTTATCAATTTTCTCTAATCTTTCAAAGAACCAACTCTTTACTTCACTAGTGCTTTGTATTGTTTTCTTAGTTTCTATTGTATTAATTGATCCTCTGACCTTTATAATTTCCTCCTTTCCTTTGGCTTTGGTCTTGACTTGCTCTTCTTTTTCTAGATGTTTGAGGTGTAACATCAGGTTATTTATTTGTTTTCATCCTGATGTGGGAGTTCACTGCAATAAACTTTCCTCTGAAGATTGCATTCATTGCATCCCATAGGTTCCAGTAAATTGTACTTTTTTTCCTTTTCTTGTAGATATTAATTTCTTCTTTAATTTCCTCTGTGACCCATTGATTACTCAGGAGTGCATTATTTAATTTCCATGTTTTATGGAGTTTTTTTCAGTTTGTCATTAATTTCTAGTTTCATGGCACTATGATCCGATAATGTACATGGGATAATTTCTATGCTTTTGTATTTAAACATGTTCTGTGGGCTAATTTATGGTCTATGTTAGAGAATATTCCATGTAAAGCTGACAAGAATGCATATGCTGATGTTGTTGGGTGGAACACTCTGCACATATCTACTAAATCTACTTGTTCAGAAATTTGATTCAGTTCTGTATTTTTTTGCTGATTTTCTTTTTTTAATTTTATTTTAAAGGGGGTAAAATTAAACACAACAAAACAGAACAGAATGGGACTTAAGAAAGCATAAATTTCAAAGCTAGACAACCAGAGATCTTCACTATCTCTCATATTGTCTCTTGTTTTCGTCCAAATGGTTGTCCATATCTTTGCATATGGGGAACTCATACTAAATAATATAGCCAATCTTTTCACAAGATGTGTAGTTAACTGGCTCCCACTTCCTAAGGTGGGGCACACAGGACAGGGGACAGGACCACATGACATGTCTGATTCTCAGCCCACACGCCCGCAGGATCACAGCCACCCGCCAGAGAGGGGAGGAGTTCCTTGTTCTCCCAGCACCCCGAGTCAACCACATGGTGCAGGTTCTGAGGCGCCAGTGTGTGTCTCCTTTGGGCCACTGAAAGTCTGCCACACTCACAGCCACCACCCAGAGAGGGAAGGAGCTCCTTGTTTTCTCAGCACCCCATGTCAACCACATGGTGCAGGTCCTAAGGTGCCAGGGTTTCTCCCCTGCAGGCCCCCTAAAGTCCACCATACTCAACTGCTATTTATTTCTGTTGAATTGACCATTACATTTCCAAAGTTCTGAAATGGCCAACAGACCACAGAAAGAACTCTCTTTAGGCTCCTGTTTGTAACCAGCTGTTATAGCAATCAGCTGTCCTTGCTTCATGGCCATTCTTTGCTGATTTTCTGTCTAGTTGATCAGTCTCTTTGTGTCACTGGGGTGTTACGTCTTGCATTATATTTGTGTTATTGCTTATTTGATGTTTGTTTTCTATTAATATTTGTTTTACATAACTGGGTGTTCTCATATTTGGTGCATATATAATTAAGATTGTTATATCTTCCTTTTGAAGTTTTCTAACCATTATGTAGGACCTTCATTATCTCTTTTGATTATTCTTGGTTTGAAGTTCACATTCTCTGCAACAGAATAGTTACCCCTGCTTTTTTGGGGGGGTTCTATTACATGAAGTATTGTTTTTCATCCTTTGGTTTTCATTCTATGAATTTTCTTTTGGTTTATATGGGTTTCTTGCATACAGAATATGATTGGATGTTGCTTCTTGATCCATTGTACCAGTCTGTATCCTTTAATTGATAACAAAACCATTTTCATTAATGGTTATAAGTGATACATAGGCTTATTTTTGTCATGTTATCTTTCTGCTCTTAGTTATTTACATTTCCTATTTGTTTGCCTTGTTTAGTGGTTTATTTTTTCTGTTGGTGTTCTTAAAGTTGTAGTTATTTTTATTTCTATCTAGAATGTCTTTCATTATTCTTTGTAGGTTTTGTTTGGTGGTCGTGAAGTTCTTCAGCTGCTCTTTATTGTGGAAGTATCTTATTTCTCTTGTTTTGAAGAACAGTTTTGCAGGGTACATCAATCTGGGTTGGAAGTTGTTATCCTTCAGGATTTGAAATACTTTACTCCATGCTCTTGACTTTGTAGTTTGTATTGAGAAGTCTGCTGTGATTCTGATGGACTTTCCTTCATAGACAATCTATCTCTTCTATTCTGTCCTTATGTTGAATTTCTACAATGTTCATTATTATTATATGTCTGAGTGTGGATTTATTTTGGTTATGTCTAATTGGAGTTCTATATGCTTCCCTTATCTGCATGTCAGTTTCTTTTCTTATATTTGTAAAATTTTTGGCTATTATTTCTATAAGTAGTTTTTTTTATATCATTCATGTTGTCATCTTTTTTTTGTTTGTTTGTACCTAGCTACCTTATATTGTTTTTCTTTGCACCATCTTGCAACTGTTAAATTGTTATTTCCTGATTCTTCATTTTTTTTAAAAGGATCTTTCCTTTCCTGTTCACTAGTTGCAATCTTGTCTTCAAGTTCTGAAAGTCTAATTTCACTTTCATTGAGGCAGTTTTGTGAGCTTTTGATGGAATTTTTTATTTCCTGGATATCTCTTTGAATCTCTGTCATGCATTCTGTTTCTTTCTTATATTGTTCATTCAATGTTTCCATCTTTTCTTGGTGCTGCTCAATTTTTTAAACTATGTTTTCTTTAGATATGTTCAGCATTTCTTTTATTATGTTTACCATTTCTTCTTTTACCTGGGAGGTTATTTCTGATCTTAGTTCCTTTATAGCTTCTTGGAGTTGCTTGTTTACTTCAGATGTTATCTTTTCAGAAATTTCGGATGTATGGCTTATGTTTTCTTTCTTTTTTGGTACCAGGATTTGAACTCACGACTTTGCATTTGCCAAGCAGGCATTTATGGTTCTGAGCTAAACCCCTGGCTATGGCTTACATTTTCTTCTATGTCCATGTCTCATAGGCTTGTTTGGATGGGTCAGAGGTTTGTGACTGCAATTTGTTCTTTTGTTTTGTCATTTTCCTTTATTCTCCTGGAGGAGCTCAATGCAAGGTCTCAGTTGCTTCCTGGGTTTTGGATATTGGCTCTCTGTCCATACTGCAGGGAGTTTCCTCAAAATGGGTGTCATTAGTTTGGTCTTTTCAGGTCTCCTGTGGCACTCGAATGCTCCTGAAATGTTGGAAGTATGCTGGGCAGGGCTTCAGCACTCCCCACAGGATACTGTGAAGCTCCCCAGCTGTTTGAGGCTGCTGGGTGGGTCTCTACCAGGTTTGGAGTGGCCTACCATGACTGGACAACTAGATGGAGTATGCTATGAAGCCCTTCAGCTCATGTC